>JACEIK010002462.1:96605-115671 GCA_018107945.1 Datura stramonium
GTAATTTTTTGTCAAGGGAGTTCGGGTGAACATCTTCGTGCCCCTTAGCTCCGCCTCTGGATATGAGAAGGGGAAGGCCTTGGTGATATTTAGATCCGCAAAACTTAGATATCTTATGGTCTGTTTTTCGAAAGTGTACTTCCCCTCTCATCCTTTTTCTATGTTCTAATATTTAGGTATTTGATCTATGATTCTTGAGGCCACTTTTCTCGAAGCTTTTTTAAGTACTCCCTCTTGTCCCAATTTATGTGGCATCCTTTTCTTTTTAGTCTGTCCCAAAAAAAATGTCACCATTCCATAATTAAAAACAATTCAACTTTAAAACTCCGCTTTTACCCTTGATAAAATAATTTACAGGCAAACAAATATCTAAGATTTGTTTTTACCCACAAGTTTCAAAAGTCTTTTTTTAAAAGAAAGAACTGTGTTCCAAGTCAAACGGTGTTACATAAATTAGAATATAGGGAGTAATACTTTTTGAAGACGTGGGTTGTAAGTTGAGGGAAAGTAAAAAGAGGAAAGATGCCTTTGTGTGATGCAAGTAAATTTTATACTAGTATTTTATATATGTTAAATGTCCTAATTTTATATCAGTATTATGTAGAACTCAATCAGTAGATGTCATAAATTGCATATATCATTTTCAAATGACCATATTATGAGTGATGAAGGAAGTAATTTTGCAGTAAAGCTATGAGAATATCTCAGATTTTATTTTGTAATTTCTAAAATAATTATATTCCTTAATTCTAACCTTAAAAATCTCAAACTTTGAGTTAATTTGAAATATTTTTCCATCTGATACTGGTTGCTTTTATGATATGGTCAATCTGATTTAAAGAAATTGTGATGTTGTTCTACATTTTTTTAAATGAAGCTTCCTTTTTTCTTCACAACAAATTCCTATAAGTTTTATCAATTACAAGAAGGAAAGTTACTTCGAACGGTTTCCCTTAGGGATCGATTTGGTAATATGTGGACTATAAAAGTGGCCAAAATAGGAACAGATTTTTATTTTCAATATGGATGGGAGAAATTCATTAAGTACAACAACGTAGAGTTTGGAGATTTTTTTGTATTTGACCATAATGAAAATGGAAAATTGGAGTTCAAATTACTTGGAAGAACTGGATCTGAAATGAAAGGAGTTGTAGGTTTAAAATTGGTTGTGGAGGAAGAGGGAGAAATGAATGTTGAACATCAAAAGAGTATAGAGCCAAAAGGGAAGAAATGGGCTAGTGATAGCAATAATAGTTCTTCTTCTGATGATAATGATGAGGATTATGTGGTAGAAGAAGAAGAGGAGGACCAGGACGAAGAATATGATGTAGTAGTAGTAGAAGATGAAGAAGAAGATGATGATGAAGAGGAGGAAGAGGAAGAAAATGAAAGGGCAGACATATATAAGAAAAAGGTGTCGCGTTCAAAAGGTAGACACAAATTAAAGATTTTTATATCTACTTATCTGTTTTATTTTATATGCAATTCAATTATTCTTTTCTTATCAGTATGTTACTGCAAGAATGGCATTTTTGTATATCTGCACATGATCGTGTAGTCATTTAAATGTCATAAAATGTTTAAGACTACATGTTCTAAAGGATTTTTAAAAGGTTTGGTTATTCGGTTTGTTGACAAAATGAGCCTAAGGGCACCTTTTGTTAGTTTTTGGAATGGCATAATACATAAATCAAACTTGGCCGCAACTGACAATTAAGCACTCAAACTTTGAGAGTGCATATCTAGGCACTTCAACTTGGTTTCAATTGGCAACTAAATACTTTAACTAGTCCCCACTGAGTTTCATAGACACCTGAAGTTGATGTGGCACATAAATTTGAAAGTGTCTAAATGATCGTTTTGCAAGTTAGAGTGTTCAACTAACACAGTGGATACAAGTTGAGATGCTTGGTTGTGCTCTCTCAAAGTTTGAGTGCTTAGTTGTCAGTTGAGACCAAGTTTGAATGTTTATTTATGTATTATGTCTTTTTGGAATAACAGAGAAGAATAAAGTTAAATCTCATTTTCTAACACTTTTCATATGTGCCAAAAATCTTCCTTCCTTCTTAAAGTTCATGTCAATAAAATACCACCATGAATATGAAACGGATGGAGTATCTTTGAGTTTTCATGAGATTTCTATTTGTGAACCCGACCAATTAACTTTCTTGATTCAGTTGGATGCAAAAGAACCATTGTCGCAAGGTGAGGGACCACCATGACCAATTTGGAGCAGATATATTCACAAGTAGACACGCAACTCAGCCAAAAAATTCTTACTTTGTATCGAAAATACGAGCAAAGAGGAGCGATCAAATGGTAATTAAAAGCCTATAACTATTTTAGTGGATGATTTTATAGTTAAATTTTATAGCATTCTCATTTAACAAAGTCTTTGTTCCTAATTGCAGTACGTTCCGATAGATGTCGTGAGAGACTACAAACTTGAACTCCCTTCAAGAATGACCATTTGTGACTCTGCTGGTAGAGAATTTGAGACAAAACTCAAGAGTTTGTAGGACGGTAGAATATAGTTGATTGGTGGATGGCACCAATTATATAGTTGGAACCTTGTGGAGAAAAATGACAAGTGTATTTGTGAATTTGTGAGAGAAAAACACAACAAAGGCCTTTACTTACAAGTTAAAGTTCTCCATGAAGGAGCAAGTTCCCATCTCAACAAGAAAAAGAAGAAATAGTTTGCCGCTATGTAACATAGCATTTTAATTTTTATGCCTTAAGTATTGTTATATGTTGACAAATTTTGAAGACTATAAGTATTGTTGTTTTTTGACAAAAAACTGAAGACTTTTAGTTTGTATCAATGCTCTGGAAAAATATATTGGAGACTATTTAGTTTGATCTTACTATGAATTACACATGTGCAAATATCTGTGTTGATGGATGGTAACTTGACTCCACTTAAATCGTCAAGAGTTAACTCTTATTAACATTGATTCTTGACCAAAATAATCTATCCATAACCCCGCCTTATAAGTAAAACATTATAACAGAGATGCCATAAAATAATGTTGAAAGACGTTCAATTAATTGAGTTTTTATAGAGAAATATTCAAGCACAACTCCATGATTTCCGATTTGATACTATTATTTAAAAGAGTCAAACACATTGTTCTGTGGTCATGTTTTTCTTGGAGTAGTATTTTTCAACTCTGTTTTCTGTTACTGTCATTCTATCAATGACAGTATTCACTGGACTTCCAGAATCAAATGATAGTGATGGAGTTCCAGTATACCAGTTCAGCTCAAAGCAACAACACAATCGAAGAAACATAGATAACAATGTGGCCAAGCTAGGATAGAAATTGTGATTCTCTAGCCATTTTGCAATATGGATTCTCCTGCCTGCCTTGACAAAAAATAGGACATGTATTTTCAGAAGTCGCACCCCACTTGCATAATCTGTCTCTAGTGGAAAGTCTTTCACGAGCATCCAATTGTCGTAGAAAGATCCATTTAGGTAGTCCAAAGTTATTGCATATCAACCTCCTCCATGTTACCTTTTGAAATTGGCCTCTGAGTCTGTAGTAAAGCATTTTGGTTGAACAATGTGTCATCAGATAACCAGCTTGGATGAAGTACTTCTTGGCTTGAAGGATCTTCTGAATTATCCAAGAAGCTTGCTTGGGGACATCTTCCATTAGGTTTCTGTTCCTCCCATAATAGCAGTGTATCCATTTCACCCATAGCTCGTCTTTTTTGGTGCATATGTTCTATAACAGCTTACTAGTTGCAGCTTTGTTCCAAGAAGAAATATCTATAATATTCAGGCCACCAGCATATCTTGTCCCATGCTAATAATGCTTACTTGAGCGCACCACCAGTCCAGAGAAAACTTCTACAAGTGGATTCAATCCAAAATCTGCTTGCAAACCAACACATTCCCTTTCAAAACTGATATGTTAACCAGTTATTTTCATAGATAGTAGACTGATGCAATAAGGAGAATCATAAAAAGTAGAATGGAAAGATCCTAAGGAAACAGAGAGGGTAATATTATAGGAAATCACTTGACAAATTGAAGAAGTATATAATTTATCTGGTCCAAATGCCGAAACTCATTTGTAAGCTATAAAATGCTACAGGAGTTATCTCGGCATTAGAACAAGTCAAATACAAAGTTTCCATGATAAGAGTAGATTTCAGACTTTAGTGGTCAAATAGAATTGCAGAAACTTACATGGAGAATAAAAGGCAAACAAGGCCATGCAAAGATGGAGGATAGACCCGTGTAGCTTCTCATTGAGCACCCTATACGTTTGAGTTTTTTTTATGTTTCATATGTAGACTTCAGTTCCCGGAAAAGGTTGTTCAGTACCCAAACAAGGCCTGAATGGGGATAATCTCGTTTTGCACTTAAGTAAAATTTAATCTACAAAAGGAAATAAACTTTCGAGTCATTGTTGAGAGCACCAATTGAATTAATTGTTCCTATTTGGTCAGTCAGTGCATAATATAACTTCAAAAAAGAAGACCAAGTAGTGTAAAATCCTTATGGAAAGTGTTAGAACACTTCATAAATTAGCAAAATAAATCATAGAAGAGTATTGTACAATCAACAAGTATTTTTGCCGGAACCTAATATGTGTTTCTATGAACTAGCTCTACAGATGTAAGGTCAAAATCAGTAAAAACCAGCTCAAACAAGGCAGACTAGAATTGAAATTTGTGAGAAGCATATAGATATTCCTTGTTTGATGAAGAATTTTGACGAACAAAAGTTGGTTTGAACCAGCCCAACATTTTCAAGTGGAAGTGCAAAATGATGAAGGAAAGGCACAGATCCAATTCACCTATAACTTTGCATTTTTCTTGATGTCTTAAAAACTCGGGAATTCTTCAGAGCCATAGTAAGATATATTGCATTGGGGGAATGAAACTAAAGGAGAGGAACTCATGGAAAAGAAAGATATAATCATTCAAAAACTGAAATAGAAGCAGAGACTTACCTAAGTTCTGAATTGTCCTTTCACCTACTTTAATTACTGGAATATGGGAAATCTTGGACCATTGGGAGTTTGGGCCACTCTGATTAGTACAACTTTCTTCTAACTTTGGGCAGCGACGAACTTCCAGGCACTGTAATTTGGTGAGGCGTCGCATGGCATCTCTGGATGGTAGATGCTCTAGTTTTTTGCAGTTGCTTAAAGTTAACTGTTGCAAAGAGATAAGGTTGACGAGCCCATCCGACAGAGCTTCTAACAATGGACAATCACGGATCTCCAGATGTCGTAATTTGGGCATGGCATCTAAGAAGTCCATATGTTGCAGCTGTTTGCACCTCACTAGCCCTAATGTTTCAAGAGAAGTAAGGTTGCTAATTCTACGAGGAAAAGCCACGATTCCAAATTAATATATTCGGATATGTAATAGGGAAGAGAGTTCCATTAGCTGATGGGGCAGAGAATCCTGATGCGCATGGCCATGCACCCACAATATACCAAGGGACAACAGCTGCTGAATGCCATTGAATATATCCACCAATTAGTAGTTGACATATATTGGGTGGTTTGTTTTTGCTCCCAGATTAGAACCACTAAGTACGAGTTTAAAATCTGATTACCATTTAGCTAGGGAACTTTCAAGATGTAGAGAAAGTCAGCTATGCTCGCTATCAGTTTTTTTGCAAAATCATTTCGGGATTTCTTTTTATGGTCTTTGAATTCTGAATGTGCTACACATTTAAACTTGACCTCAACCGGCAAGTAAGTATTTCAACTTTGAGCATGCACATTTATACACTCCAACTCGTCTCCACTGTATCAGTTGGACACTCCAACTTATAAATGATCATCTAGACACCTCAAAAAATTATGTACCACATCAGCATTAGTTGTCCACGATAATAACTGATAATATCAAATTCATATTTTTAAATTTCAGATTTAGTAGTTCCTACCCTTTAGGACACTGTTGTTATGTTTAGATAAGTCTTATCCTTTTCTTATAAAAAAATTATGTACCACGTCAGCATCGGTTGTCCACAAGACACAGCGGTGACGAGTTGGAGTGTTTAGTTGTTAGTTGTGATCAAGTTTAAAATAAAAAATTATTAGATGATCTCTTCCATCTGCCCAGTCCTTGTTACTCGATACTACCTATACCGGTAGGAGATAGCAGGTACAATTACATTAGAAAAGCAAGAAAAAGAGACACTTCCACTGCTCCAGAGTCTCATGAAAACTTTTAGTTCCTTTTTGTTTTCCTTTTAAAGGGATAATAGTCTGTCAGTGTCGGGTTATTTTTGGGATGCTAATAATAATGAAAACTAACATCTAGCCATCAATAATCATCTAGAATCACTGAGAACTTTATCAATTTTATTTGCAGATTTATAATATTTATTACTTTCTTCTACAGTGCACATTATTGTGCTTGAGGGTTGATTCTATTAAAATTCTTAACTTGTTCATTGAAGCCTTTATAATAAAGGTGAATTGATGAGAAGGTCAAACAAAGGCAGAGTGGATGGAAGAGACAGTTAACTTAAATAGCCGCCCACCCAATTGCTTAAACTAAAAATAGCCCGCGGTGTATGTATATGACCTTGTATTATCTGTGTATAACTGCTAGGAAAAGTAAATAGTAAATCCGGTCAACTATTTGTATAAAGATCCACTTGAAACTTTGGGCGCCATTGTATCCTTGCAATCTAAATATCCTTTGTGTATTACTAAGGGAATAAGTATAGACTATGATGACAAGTTGGAGGATTGGGAGTTCGGAGGAAAGCAACATGGAAAATAAGTCTATTTTGTCCTTCTTCAATGCGTTTAAGCTCTATGTACGATTGATATAAAGTTGTCATTGTTCAGTCGATAAAAAATGTTATGTGACCTCATCAAAATGATTTATGACTCACCTTTTGATATGTTTTGCCAATTCCTTCGCACTTTCATCACCTGCTCCAAAGTCTCATGAACAGTTTAGTTCCTTTTTCAGAAGGGAAGTTTTTGGATAGTGTACTTTTCGTAATTTGTGAACACTTTTGAACTCAACAAGGGGAGGGAAAAATACATATTTAATTTGGAATTATTGAATAAATGCTATGAATACTGAATGGTTCTCAAATGGTGTGACGAGCTTCTCCATCTAATTAAATAGACTTGTACTTGTATGTAAGGTATAAAGACTCAACTTGATACAAGGACTTGGCAAATATTCTAAGATTGTCTTAGAGATATATTTGAGGTGACCTATATAGGATTGGTTTAGAAGGATTCAAAGATTTCATCCAGAAGATTTTAAGCTACAGTACAAATTTGGCGAAATGGAGGATAGTGCAATCTGGTTTATAAAGGTCTGTCTGAAAGGAGAGAGTACAGACTACTGAGCGACGTGATATGATATACAAAGACACAAAGAAAGTTGTCTACTTCACATGGTACGCGGCAAAAAATGCAGTCCTCACAGTAGACAATCTTAGAAGAATAAAATAAATGGTTCAAAAAATATGATGAAGATGTAAGTCATTAGCATTTGCATTGCAAAGTACCTTTGAGAGTTTGGCACTCGTGCCCTTGATATTTTAATATCTATTGGGTATATTAGGCTATGATGACACGTTGGAGGTTTTTGACAAACCAACTCAATACTAACTTCTTCTCTTTTAAACAATATAGAAATGTGCAATGTTGGGAATTTGGAATTGCAAGCGTAAAGACGCATGACCTGTGGATTTGGAACACAAGTTTTAGATTTAAGTCATCATAGTGTTTGAGGAATTAAGCAATGCTCCTTTTGTTTAGTAAGCACGAAAAAAAGCCAAGATAAATTTCAAAAAGAAAAACTGAGCTACATTAAAGAAGTTATCAACTAGGCAATGATACAACAGATAAGTATAAGTTCAAAAATGTTTGCTGGAAACAAAAACTCTATTTATACGAAAAGGCAGGTATAGCATGTAGACAGTGCAAAAAAGCCTCTGCTGTCATGCAAGTAAATAATATCTCCACTCCGGTTTCTGCCAAATGCAAATGAATTTATGAGATGCAATTTTCCTTGCCAATAACGACTCTGGAACATATCTTAGAGAAGTCTGTTCCAGTCTACCATCTTGATAAGGTCCATGCCGTTGTTTCCACCAAGAATCTGAAACATAGGAAACGATAAAAAGTCAGTTGTGGCACACATTTCCTCGGATCCTTGGAAATGGAGAAGAAACTCATTACAAACAACCACGAAAAGGATATTTTAGGAGAAAGCAAGACCTACTAAGATGTAACATGTTTCTATATGAGGCACTCTTTTCTATAAGATTCATGGCATAACAGTCTTTTGTAACGTTTTTAAATTGCGAAGGTTATTTAAAAAAAAAACGAATTATCCTCTGCTGTGAAGCAAAAGTAATGAGAAATGATCATGCAGATACAGGATATATCTCTACTGTCAAAAGCATAAGAATAAAAACAATATTGCAGAGGCATAAGATTATTATTAAGAAACTTATATGGATTTACTTAGGATTGTTCCTAGAGATTTTTCAATTTCCAAGAACAATAAAAAAGCATTGATCTAAAGCACCATTCACAATCTACTATGAACAAAAACTGACTAACCTTGAATTTTCGGCAGGCTTTGTGCAATCACAGTCTCCATCGGCACCAATGTCCACAGCTTTCCAATCTGTCCCCTGAAAATTATATAGGAAAGATAAAATAATGTTGAAGACTGTGAACTACTATCAACAGAAGTCACATGTCGGTCCAAAATGAAATCTGTCTTGCATCTAAGAATCCTGTGTCAGCCGCTTTTAAAATGTGAACATTCATGCAGCAAGAGGGTATACCAATCATGGACTATTCCAATCAAAAACTTCACTTCCCTCAAAGAAAAAGAGCAATTTTCTCTACCAGAAGACTTTCCACTATACGATGTAATGAAGAGTACAAGAATATTTGAGGATTAAGAGAGACTATACTGTCGAACAATAATCGTTGTGTTGAATCATTGTGTTGCTTAGGGACTAATGTTGCAGAGGTAAGGTAAACCAATAAAAACGACACACGCCAGGAGAATAACAATTTGGAAGAAGAGTAGAGAATCTCTAAACCTAATGGATGGATATCCCTCAAACTTGTCAGTCCATTCAAATACCAGGTCTTTCCAAGGAAGGCTGCTAGAATATTACAGCATTTTAATAAATAAATAAATAACGAGCTGAAGATTTTGTTTTTCATCAAAACAAATGCAGGAGCAATGGTTACCTCCGTGGAACATATTACCAACCCTGTTAAACAGTAAAAATGTGTCATTAGTGCAAAACAGAACTTGTTATAGCATTCCTCTACCAAGTCTAAATGAAAATTTACCTAACGTAATTGCCCGCCCATGGATTTTGACTTGATATACCACATCAGCTTTCTAGCATGACCTTGGATCTAGTAAGTATAGATATTCCTTACTTGATTAATAATCTGAAGAAGAAAAATTCGTTCAAGTGGAAGAGCAAATTGCTGAAAGGAAAGAACAGATGCAATCCACTGATAACTTTGCATCTTTTTATTTTTTATTTTTATGTCAAATAATTGCAAGAAAAACACTCGGAAACTGAAAGAGAAACAGAGACTTACGTAAGTTCTGAACTGTTGTCCCGCCAAGGTCAATATATGGAATATGAGAAATGTTGGACCACTGGGAGTTTGGGTCACAACGATTGGTGCAACTTTGTTCAAACTGTGGGCAGCCTTTAATTCGCAGGTACACTAATTTGGTGAGGTGTGGCAAATGCTGTAGTTTTTCGCAGTTGTATAGAATTAACTGTCGCAAAGAAGCAAGGTTGCCGAGCCCATCCGACAGAGCTTCTAACAATGGACAATCATAGATCTCCAATGACCGTAATTTGGGCATGACATGTGAGAATTCCAGATGTTGTAGCCGTTTGCAACTCTTTATCCATAACCTCTCAAGAGAAGTAAGGTTGCCAAGTCTATGAGGAAGAGCCCCGATTCCGAAATCATATAGTTTGATCTCTGTTAGGGCAGAGAGTTGCATAAGCTGATGGGGCAGAGAATCCCAGTGTGCACGTCCGTACACCCACAATGTACGAAGGGATAACAGCTGCTGAATGCCGTTAAATATCAATTGGAATGCCTCAAAATCCACCATCTCTGAGAAAGGACCAATACGCAAGTGCAGTAACCCAGTGAAACGGTGAAGGCCCCCTGTGGGTACAGTAATCAATTTGGAACATTGTGATATATCCAAATATGAAACTGAAGGCATTTCCCACACATGTAAAGGGACGGAAACTAAGTTGTCACATTCGTTGACCTTCACAAATTTCAAAGAGCGACAATGCTCTAGCATTCCACTTGGTAAACCGGTCAATCCATTACAATTGGACAACTCAAAACGTTGGAGTGAAGTCAAATAGTTCTCTCCACTAGGAACAGGAATGGAACTGAAATTGGGGCAGAAGCCAATCTCTAAGCTCTTAAGAGAATGCAGATTGTACAAGCTTTGTGGCAATTCACGCAACTCTCCACAGTGTGAGACCGATAGGTGTTGAAGAGAAAATTTGTTGCGCAGCATCTCATCAGGAAGACAAGTGAGCTCTTTCACTTCCTTGACAATAAGCTCTACAAGAGTTGCCAAGTTGCTGCACAAGTTCAACAATGGCATTTCACTGTCAACTCCTCCAATTCTTATTTCACGTAGGATTTGAAATTGATTCGGACTACTTTTTAACAGTGGACACCTACTAATACTCAACTTCTCAAGCCCAGGAAACATTCTTACTCTACCCCCATTTGTTGTTGGTATCAATTCCACTCCCGTCCACTCAATTAGGCTACCCATATCCTCCAATTCTAGTTCTTTCAATGACGGGAACACTTGGATAATGCCGTTATTACTGCTTGATCCAATATTGCTAACCTCAACACCATAAAAACCAGGTCCAATGCATTCCAATTCATGGAATCCTACCAGCTCAAGATGCCGAAGGAATTTCAGTTGGCCAAGCGATGGAATTTCTTTGCACTTTTTGCAACCACTTAATTTCAACTTGACCAAACTTGGTAGCAATTGTTCACTGAACCATGAAGGAAATCTATTCGCAAAATAGTTCACTACTTTTAAGGTTTTCAAGTTAGGATGCGGTTGAAGACCATCCAACACATACTCATCATTGGTCTCATGTTCTTCCGGTTCATCATGGAACCACAAATACTTCAGTTTGTAGATATTGGATTTCTCTTGTAAATATGCTGTTCGAGCTTCTTCTCTATTACAGACCAATTGGAGACCGTTGATTCTCAATTCACCTCTAAGGTTTTTCAAATAACCTAATTCTTCTATTCGACGACCTTTCTCTAAACCTACCGTGAAAAATTGCAGGGTTTGAAGACAGGTCAATTGTCGCATCTTAAGTGGCATCTGAAAGTCCTTATTTGATTTGTAATATATGTGTCTCAAACTTATCATGTTTCCCATCTCATCTGGAAGCACATTCAGTGAGAAGCAGTTATTGGCTCTAAATGTTTGCAAATTGTAGAGCTTGCAAATGGAGTTGGGCAAGGCTTTGATATTAATGTAGGAGAGATCAATATATCTCAAGTATATCAGCTTGCCGATTGATGCTGACAACTCCTTGATGCCTGACCTGGACAAATTTAAAACTCTCAAGAACTTAAAGCTCAACAGCATATCTTCAGAAATATAATTTCTTCGCCAGAACAATGTGCATAAACGTCCTGGCTCATTTATCTGATCTATTTGATCACTTGGTGAGTCCCATCCAAAGTATCGCACTTCAGAAAAATTTTCTCCACCATCGCCCTTCGGATCAAAAAGTTTATCTTTTAAAATCTCTCCAGCCAAATCATGCACAAGATCATGCATCTTACAATGTGTTATATTGTTGTGCTCATCTAGATCAACATCTTGCAGCAAAGAATTTCGCAACAAGATTTGAAAGAACTTGTTCCCAACGTCTTCCATCATGGTGGTCTCTTGACATGGATGAAGAAAGCCTTCTGCCATCCAGAGTTGGATTAGCTGGTCCTTTTTAAACTTAAAATCTTTTGGAAACATTGCAAAGTAAGCAAAGCATTTTTTCAGATGTGGAGATGGTAGATAATCATAGCTGAGTTTTAGGATTTTCTTTAAGCTATTTTCTCCATTATCATCTTCACCTGCAACGAGGGGGTTGCCATCAAGAATTGCTTGCCATTCATGTTTTCCCTTGTTGCATAAGAGGCCTCCCAACACACTTGCAGCCAAAGGTAGACCTTGACACAGTTCAACAATCCGGTTCTCCATGCTCCCTATTTCCTCTGGAACTTGCCCATCAACAAATGCTCTTTGTTTGAAAATGGACCAACAATGATCTTCTGCTAATTTTCCCAACATATGAGGACCTGCTGCTACTGTGGATGCCACCAGTTTGATACGAGTAGTTAACAGAATGCAGTTTCCTCTGGATGTATTTATTCCTCTCAAGGTGTCCACAAACTCATGCCACAATGTAGAGTCAACATGCCACAAATCATCGAGGACAAGCAAATATTTTTTTCCTCCCAATTCATCTTGTAGCGTCTTGACTATTATATCTCTACTTTGGACCTCAACTTTCCTCTTTGTCAATGATTCGAGAATTAGTTCAAGAAAGCTCTTAGTTTCTGACATTTCAGGTAGACACAACCAAACTCTCTTTTCAAAGTGTTTCTCGATCTGTTCATCATTGAAAATTCTCTTAGCCACTGTAGTTTTCCCTAAACCCCCCATACCCACTATGGGAATGGTGCACAGAACAACATCATCTCTGATGTTCAACATCTTCTCCTTTATTTCTGCAACATCCCTGTCTCTACCAACAACATCCGAAGCAACTACAACGGAATCTGTTTCTCGAATTGGTAGTATTTGCCGAGAAGGAACTATCAGAGATTGGAGATTGAGGTTTTTGGCTAACTGATTGATAGCCCTCAACTCATCATTGATTTTTTTTATTTTTCCAGACATTTTTCTCTTAAAAGCTGTATGAGAAAAGAAACCACTGACCTTTGTCGTTGGGCTGTTTCGGATCTTCGTCACTTCTCTCTTGAGAGTTTCATACCTGAATTCGTCAAACACGTTTTCAGCATTTTCAGCAGCTCTCTCAAGCATATTGAGCCATTTTTTCACAGCATGATCCTCAACTTGTCGTCTTTCAGCATCATGAATGAAAGCTTGGATCAAGGATACATTTTGTGTCAGCATTTCCAGATCTTTGTTGCAGTTGCGTAAACTTTTGGCCTCCTCAATAGCGAGAGAAAGCAGCTTTTCAAGCAAAACTTGAACAGTAGCACCAATTACAGGATCAGCCATAGTTGTGTTTCTCCTTCACCAAAGTCTTCTCAAAGTTGTGGCAGAAGTCTTCTTTTGCTTGTTGTTTATGAACCA
The DNA here is from genome assembly GCA_018107945.1 of Datura stramonium. Lineage (NCBI taxonomy): Eukaryota > Viridiplantae > Streptophyta > Magnoliopsida > Solanales > Solanaceae > Datura > Datura stramonium. The sequence continues at coordinate 110,013 of JACEIK010002462.1, forward strand.
CTAAAAGAAACACAATTATTTGAATAAAGAACCGCTTTTGTGGACTAACAGCTAATCATCCTTTTAAATAAAAATTATTTTTTTTCAATTCTTTTTTCTAATGAATGGAAGTCACTTTCCTATTAGGGGCTTCCATGTTTCAACAATTACTGCTTAATATTTCTCATTAAATATTTAACAGTAATATCTAAATTACCTAGACATTGAAATACAAAGACAAAATTCCCACACATAATCTATCTCTATAATATAATATGTGATATATAATATAGTAATAATTTATATTTATCTATAATCTATATTTATATGTATAATATTCTAAAAGTGGAAAGCTAAAGTTGATTTACAAAAAGTAGTCTTTAAAAGTTGTGTTATTTCTTTATTAACTAACACACGAAGGAAGCTTTCTTCAGTAGAATTTGAAAAAGCACATCTAATAATTACGTAGAACTAATTAATTCATAATAATCACAAATAAAAATTTAATTACCAGCAACACAAAATTTAATATGAAGCAATACGTATGAATCAAATTCATTCTTTACCCGTCATTTCAATTTACCAACCATTTTAATATTTATATTCATTTAACACTCCATTCTTTAATATTCATGGTTGCATTACTATAAAAATGAATGAATACTAAAGTGGTTGCCTTTTTGTCATCATACTGAATAATGCTAATAATAGGTATAATCAATAATAGGACAGAATAGCTTATCTCATTATATAATCTCCAATCGGGCAAAATTCTATACATTTTTGGAGTAATTAAGGTAATTTAAAGAAGAATAGTGGATTTGTGATTTAATAAAATCCTATTAAATGTTAAATAATTACTGCGAAAACTTAAAGCAACTTATGGCTATTTAAACGTTGTCAGACTCTTTGTTTTTTTTCACTTATCAAATAACACTAATAATGAATTTATATTAAATTTTGCTCATTAAGCATGTTATATAATAAACGGACATCAAGAATATGTCTAACTTTCACCATTGGATGAAACAAACTCAACATGTAGGTAACAATTTATCCAAGGCTTTTACTTTCACTTTGATTGCTCTTTTTTTTTTTTTGGCAAACCAGTAAGTAATACTGTCAATCTTTTTCACATTCTGTATTAAATTTATGATATTACATTTTCTTGTTTGTTATGCGAGAGAAAAAACTATTTTGTGATTTTAAGTTGCAGGAGTGATACCAATCTGGCACAAGGTTGTGCTTGAAGCTCTTAGTTGAATGACTATACTTTATGACAAAAACTCTAGTCATAGAAATATATTTATGGTGGAGCAGAATACGAACAACTTTAGGAATTTATTCTCGGTTATTCATCTAGATTTGTTTCTCTTTAACTAAAACTTTTCCTAGTATAATCAATTAAATTTCTATCTGCAGAGATCATAACAGAATCTTAAAGGATAAAAAATAAAAAGAAAAAAAGAAAAACACTAAAAATTTGTATACGCATTGCACAAGTTAATATGTATCTGTTGTGGAAAATAGGATACATTTTATATTGTTTTTCGAAATTTGATTGTTATCTTGCCCTAAGATTATTGTGACATGACTCATATCATATGCACTACTTGCTTGGAATTTACGTGCAATGCATGTGTCTAAAACTAATATTTCTAAACGAATGAACCTATTTGTGAAAAATAGACTTCTCAGAAGAAAACTTGTTCTTTATCACCTTCACTTCTTGATGAAGCTCAAAGCTTTATTAGCAGATGTTACTCTGCTATACCGACAAAAGGTTTTAGAGACTTTCCTCTGTGAAAGCTTTCATCCTTAAATTAACTGGTTTTACATGTTCAAGAAATATGACGAACATATAGCATTTGCATTGCAAAGTACCTTTGAGAGTTTGGCCCTCGCGCCCTTGATATTTCAATATCCACTGGGTATATTAGGCAATTGTTAGATTGCTGGTTTTGATGATGTCAATCCCATACAGGGACCTGATCCCTTGTGCCAATGTGACACAAATTTGAACTGGGCAGGAAAAACCTTTACAGCTGGAAAGGTTGCTTTTTGGGAGTGAGTTGGTGAGAACAGCAGGGCGCAGCATTGCAGCAGCGAAGCAGAGCAGCAGCCTAGGCCAAATAGGTCATATGTACTTGACCAATGAGAGAGTTTTCTTATTGGGGTGAACAATACTTTTTCCTTTTGTCCTTTGGATAATAAGGAGTTGGACAAACAAATAGGTGAAAAAACCCAACAACTCTCTCATTCAGAAAAATACACCTTTGACCTAAAACTTCTTCTTCTCTCTGAAAAAGGCAGCCATTGTTTCCTGGTTCGAGAGAAAGGATCAAAGTTAATGAGCTCAAGTTTCGAGGCTGCTATCAAAGAAGAAGAAGTGCATTGTAATAGATAGAAAACTTTGTCTTTTGTACAAGTTTGTTTTCTTATTTTCAAGGGTTGTTTTCTTGTTTCTGTCGGCTAGAGTTAGTTGACATTTCGGCTAGAGTTAGCCTTGTATTTCAGTTGAGTTTTAGCTGGAGTAGATGACATTRAAGTCATTGTTTGAAGTCTTGTAATAGAGGTGTTACAAGTGGGAGATTAGGAGGTTAATCTCTTAGTTTACACTAGAGTCTGTAATCTTGTTACTCAGATCTAGTAGAGGAGTTTGAGAAATCCTACGAGGTGGGTCGTGATTTTTTACTTCCTGTGAGCAAGGAGGTTTTCCACGTAAATATCGTGTGTCATCTTCTTATTGCTTTATTTACGTGTGTGTGTGTCTCTGTTTGTGTGTAACCTGATAGAGGGACCAGGTCCGTAGTATGGTGGTCGACCCATATAACTTATCAGCAATGATACAGCAAATAAGTGTAAGTTCAAAATGTTTGTTGTAGTATGTACCCTCGGCTATCAAATCTTAGTCATACAAGTAAATAATATCTCCACTCCAGTTTCTGCAAAATGCACATGCAATTTTCCTTGCTAATTACGACTCTGAAACATATCTAAGAGAAGTTTGTTCCAGTCTACCATCTGGATAATTGTTTAAACCATGAATCTGAAACATGGGAGACAGTAAAAAGTCAGTTTTGGCACACATTACAAACAACCACTAAAAGGAGATTACAGGAGAAAGCAAGACCTACTAAGATGAACAGGTTTCTATATGAGGCACTCTTTTCTGTAAGACTCATGGCACAACAGTCTTTTGTAACGTTTTTAAACTGCAAAGGTTTTAACGAATTATCCTCTGCTGTGAAGCGAAAGTAACGAGAAGTGTTCATGCATATATAGGATATATCTCTACTATCAAAAGCATAAGAATCAAACTAATATTGCAGAGGCATAAGATTATTATTAAGAAACTTATATGGATTTACTTAGGATTGTTCCTAGAGATTTTTCAATTTCCAAGAACAATAAAAAGGCATTGGTCTAAAGCACCATTGGCAATCTACTATGAACAAAAACTGACTAACCTTGAATTTTTGGGCAGGCTTTGCGCAATCATAGTCTCCGTTTGCACCAACGTCCACAACTTTCCAATCTGTCCCCTGAAAATTATATAGGAAAAATAAAATAATGTTGAAGACTGTCAACATAATTTGGAGAAGCCTCTACTATCAACGAAAGTCACATGTCGGTCCAAAAGTAGATCTGTCTTGCATCTAAGAATGGGTATATGGAGGAAGATTTGATGATGAAAGAACTGGTGCATGGCATGTATCATTGGTATCTCTTCTCCTCGAGTAAACTTGAACAATCGGCGATGTTTCTAGCACATTTGGCACAGGTGTTGAAGGCACAATAGTCGACTAGTGCACAATTGGAGAACTAGGAGATGACGGAACAACATCATTTGATTGTTCTGTCAAAGAATGGGTAACCTGACAGACTAACCATTCATTTTCCTCCTCTGACTCGTAGAAATGATAGGTGCATAGAAGAATGGTATAGTCTCAGAAAATACCACATCAATTGATACCATATATTTGTCAAGTTCTGTAGAATAACACTGATACCCTTTCTGAAGGCGAGAATATCCCAGAAAAACACACATCAATGCCTTGAGATCCAACTTAGTAACAAATGGTCGAACATCTCGAATATAACATATGCTTCCATACACCTTAGGTTCCACCGGAAATAGTGACTTGTTTGAAAAAATAACACTATAAGGCTTATCACCATTAAGCACAGTAGATGGCATGCGATTAATCAGAAAACAAGCTGTAGAAACCACATCGATCCAAAACTGTTTAGGAACCTTCATTTGGAACAAGAGTGCCCGAGCTGTCTCAAATAGATATTTATTCTTCCTCTCAACACTTATTTCTATCTTATGACTTTTGACTTATAAGTTATAACTCATAAGCCTATCTAAACATGCTCTAAGGTGTGTTTAAGAAGAGTCATAACATTTGCCTTCCTTGAAGGTTTTATAGATGCCAACATTTTTTATACATCTAAAATGTTCTTTTTCTGTCATGAATAATTAGAGGTGGCAAAATTAACTTATAAAATTATATTCCGTCCAAATTTGGGCTAATTATTGACTCATTTATTTATGAGAAATTTTCATAAATAGCGGTTAGTAGTAAAATAATTACAAAAAATAGCAATATTAACATAAATTACAATAAATAGCATGTTTTCTTGTTTTTTGATACAAATAACTATACCGATTATGCTGTATCTAAAATTAATATTCTTAAATACCTTCATAATTTGCAGTAATTGTTATTTTGCAAATGGAAAGAGCGTATTTAAGGGCAGTGAATCACACTTTCAACTGATTCTGCGTATTTGAATGGTAGTAAATCCATATCATCGTGATTTATAAATATAAAGTCGTATATCTTGGGGATATCTTCATCTTTTATTATGTTGCATCATTGTTGCTGCAGATCTGAAATAATTTTTAATTTCTCTGGGTGTATCATCATTGCATCATCTTTTGCTGATATTATGCCGGTTTGTAGTTTGAAAGCAGTTGTGCAGTCGAATTCATTTGATACATTAGCTCTAACTTCACCAAAATGTATAATGGATATATAAGTAAAAACATAACACAACGTATCAAAAAAACTCTGTGTTTCAATGCAAACATTGATACATATAAATGTGCATTTAAAAAATATTTTACATATATAAAAATAACACTTATAAATTGAAATGTTGATATATATATATCATTATTAAAAGTTCTGATACCGTTACATATATGAAAAAATTGAACTATCTAAACAGTTAATAATATAGTTGGCACTTATCATATATTTGATATTGATACATGTATAAAAAACCCATTTACTAAGTGATTTTTTGTGTTACACTTGAAACATTGATACAAACTAATAAGCATAAAACAAAATTAACACGTACATAAAAATAACACCTCAAAAATAGAATTAACATCAAAATTTGCGCCATTGATACACAAACAAAAAAAACTTGAAAAAATTACAGTGTATGTCTTCTTCCTTTCTTCTTCCTTGGACCTCCGCTTAGAATGTATCGCACATCACCTATCGATCCAGTACAGATCAGAGAATAGATCCGGTAGATCAATGGAAACTGCAATGTGAGCAGTGATGTTTGTCGACGGAGGTATGTCGGAGGAAAAGAACTCCGACGCGGGAAGAAAGTTATCCCAAGAGAAGGCATATCCAAGCAGGAGGAAAAACAT
>JACEIK010002463.1:103890-135116 GCA_018107945.1 Datura stramonium
AGTTCTCCCACTTCTCCCTTCACTCCTAGGTAGTTTTCCAGAATAAAATCGTGACAAAATGATTTTAGGAGCTAAGGGACCTATTTATAGTAAATGAGAATTTTTCAAAATTATGCCAGTCGTGGAATGGCTCTGTGTCACGGAGTGTATCGCGGAGCACTTCCTTCGTGACACGGAGGTAACGCGGAGGCACACTGGAAATTGCCTCAGAATGCCAAGATGTCGACCGTTGCCGCGATGGCCGGCGTGGCACGCTGCTGGTGCAGCACGATGGCATGGCGCTGGCGCGCAGGTCGCCTGGCGTGGCACGGCGCTGGCGCGGAGGATTCCTGCCTACTTACTGCCTTCCTCTCGTGCCTGGCATGGGCGTGGCACGGCGCTAGGCGTGGCACACGCACAGCGTGGCATGCTGTCTGGCGCAGCCAGCCTTGCCAAGGCATGCTTCTTGCCAACTTTTGCAAATTGCTCCCGACTCCATACCTCTACTTCACCAACTTATAAATTAGTTCCTCAAATTCATTTAAACCTACAAAACAAGGACTAATCATGTTGGTTAGTACATATATTCACATTTATATANCACAAACGGTGGTCCACCGATGGAACACAGAGTCTAATCCACGAAACTCCGATCAACCACCAGATACTAAGCAGAACACTGGGCACCAATTTAGGTCAGTGGTGTTAAGGAGGCGAACCACCACTCCTCATCGGCGACTGCCGATGAGGTGCCGATACAGGCATGTGCTTTATTTTGAAATCTTAACTGACCCGACCCAGATTGATTCTTAAAACACCCTGACCAGATCATTTCCCTTTTTAATTTCCCAAAATCCCCTTTACCCCACCATTTAACACTTTCTCCATACACTTTTTCATCTTCCAACAATACACCACCCCACTCACCTTTACATCTTCCAACACTCCATTTTCCCACTCCCTTTTATTTAAATCACCATTAAATCCCCACCTTCTCCTCAATCAATCCCATTCCTCTCCCTTCACCTATAAGAACCCCTACAATCCATTTCCTCCACATCATTCTCACTAAATCCTACTCTCTGCTAGCAATTCAAACTTTCCTCCATTGTTGAGCAAGTGCAAGCTTCCACATTTCTCATTTACTCTAAGTCTTGTGTTTTGGTAAAGTGCTTTGCAACTCTAGTATTGTTACCATTTCTAGTTCTTCTTTCATATAAACTTTGATGCTATCATGTATCTCCTTTCTTTGAACTACCCATTTCCCCCAATTGGCAATGTAGTTGGACTCTCATGCCGATCCGAATGAATCATCCTTTCCACGGAGGTAAATCTTTGCCTGCTAGGCAAGAGGATAGCAAGTTCCAAATTCTGTCTCGGTAGGACATGTATTTCTATTACTATGAAATTCATAAATGAAGTAGTTAATGGTAGGGTTACCATTATCCTTTTTGGAGTGACGAATCTTGTATGTGTTCCTAAGAAAAGGAATTTGTCCATTTTTCGGGGTCTCAAAGGGGCGTGGAAATGCATAAGAACTCTTGAATGGAAAAGAGATGTAACTCCAGTTCTGAAACAAAAAGTGAAAATACGAAAAAAAATCAGAATGAAAAGCGTCCATTGTCTAATGGATAGGACATAGGTCTTCTAAACCTTTGGTATAGGTTCAAATCCTATTGGACGCAATTTATTTCCATATATATATTTTTTTTAGATTTTGATAGCAAGAAAGACTGTTTGAATATTTGAATCCAAGATGCTTAATTCCTTTTTTTATTAAGACAAAAGTGATTTATCCTATAGAAAATCTAGTAACAAGAAGATTTAATCGAAAATATCGACTTTTGTGGAAAATGTTACCAATGATGAATGTTGTTGATTGATATAATGTGAAATTAATAGGGGTGGGGGTCTGAGGCTTAAATGGGTGTGGAGGAGATTATTTCTATTGTGTAGTGGGAGATTCTCATAATGTGTTGAATAGTTATGTTTGGGGTGAAGTTTGAGTAACCCAAAGGGCTACAAAGAACTCGATTTTCCTAATGATTGATCGGGTGGAGCCCTTCATAAAGGCAAATCGTCATTTTGTTTCTTTTTTCTTATGTAGGCAATGCTTATATATGGTGTGAGTAGGTGGATTTGATAGTAAGATGCTGGTTTGTATATTTAGGCACTGGGGACGACGACCATCGGCTAATCACCGGTCAGGTCCGGCGAAATACCGTTGGATCGCTGGTTCGGGCATAGTTTCTTCAAGCCACTGTCTTGACTCTGCATTCTATCGGTGCTTTGCGGATCGCGACCAGAGACTCATGGATAGTCACCAGTGGAATGTTCTATGTACCTGTGTTTTGCCAAGCACTAACGGTTCATCGGCAGTCTGTGGATCACTTCCTGCAGCTCACCGAAGTTCTGTCGCTGCTACCAGCTTTTTTATGATGATCCCTCCTCTTGTTTGTCATCTAATCTTTAGAGTAGTCATTGTTTGTTTATTTTATCATTAGAAAAATACAAAAAGCAACATTGTGTATGGCACTAACATCACTTTTGCAGAATATGACTTTATTCAGGAACCCGAGCATGGGCAAGGCCCTAGCCTCCTCTTCCACAAAAGGAAAGACGAAAGAAAAGGCATCCACAACACCCACCAACTCTCGTAAAGCTGTAATTTCGATGTGCCTGATATGAAGTGGCACTACGCCATTTTTAAGGGTCGTTCAATCACCGTGAGAAAAGGTTCGACTTGGTAGGGCTGGAAGGAGACCTCCCTAACATCACAACTCCATGCACTGACATGTTTTCACCTATCCACTCTTGGATTATTACTCCATCCTCGTCCCAAAATTTTATGCTGCCTACTAGGCTAGAAAGGAGAGCATGCACCATAAGGGCAAGGTATACGAATTTCCTTGCGTGCCTTCAGTTAGGGTGCGAGATGCGGAGGTTGACATCACTCCCGCAACCATTAATTATTTATTTTGGGAGGATGAGCTTGAAACCAACTCAGATAATATGGCCAGAATTACTGACAAGGAGAATTGGTTCTCTTGGATAGATCCAGTCATTGCTGTAGAAACACCCTTCTGGGCCACAATGGGCGATGAAATTTCTCTCCATGATCTCTAGTTTAAGGCAAAGCTGTGGTTTAGACTTCATTTATGGTTGGATCATACCTTCAAAGAATGAGCAGCAGGTAATCTTGGAAGTAGCTATCCTTATCACCTGCATCATGAGAGGGGTTCTCGTAAATTTTAGGGAAATTGTGGTTGTAAAAATAAAGAGGAAAGAAAGGCAAACCAGCACCTCCATGCCATATGTTGTGTTCATCTTTGAACTTTTCCTGCAAGCCCAAGTGTCACTGTTCCCAAATGAAGCCCCTACCTCTGCTACCGGTGTCATCACAGTCGATCAAAAAAGGGACGTGAATGCACCCAAGATTAAGCGGTAGCTGATGCAGGTCTTTAATTTTCCAGAAGGTTCTTTCTCCCATGGTTCTGAGCAGTCTCCACGGCTCCTGATCTAACCATGCCACACTCAGAGGCATCGGGACAAGCCTCAGGTGAAGTACCTGTTAGGGGATTGTCACCTCCTCCAACATCATCCCAACAAAGAAGTCTCCACTGGCTTGTGGAAATGGCTAACTGTCGTGAAAGCCAACTTCAAAAGTTGGCTAAGAGCCTCCGTGCACTTATCGCCCAAACGGTAAAAAGGGAGATGAAGTCCAGGTATAAGAGTCTGACCAAGTTGTGAAAAAGGGTGGATGTTGTGGAGGGGGTTTTTAACTCTCTCCAAACTAAAGTAAGGGAGTGGAAGAGGCGGATATCTGTGGAGGTCCCTGATTTGAGTGCCCTTGATGCAGCGATGGCTGCCCCTTTTACAGTCCGAGGCTCAATTGATGATTTATTTTAGGGCTTACGAGATGAGGGGAGGATCAGGGTGATGAAGGGCTTGATGGGGAGGCTAGAGCATGCGTGTATAATGATGAGGATGATCAGGAGTGACCAACAAAGGGAGTTCTCACCCTCTTTGCTTTGCATGGTTTAAGGATAATGTTGTGTTTGAGTTGGGGGTGGGATGAGTGTTCTTTCTAGTGGTCATTAGTCATTTGTTCGGTTTATGACTTGACTTGTGAGGAGTTGTGAGCCTTTGTCGGGCTCAATTTAACAATGTTTAATGATTTCCCTTGTCAGGTTGGTTGTTTGGTTAAATTTGTAAATGGATGGATAAAACAATTATCTTTGGTGTTAGTGCATGAATGGGTCCTTGCTTTAATTGCCAAGTGTTGCATTGTGATCCAAATTTTGAGTGTTGCCTTTGAAATTAGCAGATAGTAGTCAAATTCCAAGGGTTTTCTTCATACCACGGTTCTTTACCAAGGAGCATTTTCTTTTTCTTTTCTATTTTTGTTGCAGAACTAGGTTGACATTTTTCAATGATAGATTGTGAGGTGACTCTCTTAAGGAAAAATGCCATGTCTTTCATTGAGTCTTTTGTGGAACTATTTTTTAAAGGTACCACCAAACCAAAAAGTTTCTTGTGGCATAAAAAATGAAATAAAAATGGGCATTTGAAATGAAAAATGTAGCAATCTCGTATCATACATTACACATTCCCTGTTTGGCTTGTGGATTTGCGTGCTCTCATGTCTTGAATCAAAATATTGTGATAATAATGACTTGTGTGAACACTTTGGTTGTGATTCCTTATGTGGTAAGGATTTTGAATAAATCTCATGCATCTCTTCTTGTCTATAACTTACCCTATGTGTGACTCAAGGCGAAATCCTAGATGTAGCTGAACTTAGAACATGATTTTAGGCATTTATTTGACTAGTCAATTCACCCAAAATTACCTCCGAAAATTTCATTCCTTGCTATCCAATATTGAGCCTATGGACTGTTTATTCTTGGAAACCACATTACAAGCCAATGTCCCTTTTTTTGTAACCCTCTTCTTGACACCTATCCTCCCTGATTGCTAGTGATGAGTAAATGAGAATAATGGGAGCTTGAAGCCAAAGACATAGGGAGTGATAAGGAAATTAGTGAGAAAGAGGAAAAAAGCATAAGTTTAGGGGTTTACAAGAAAGGGGGAAATATGAGGAGCATAAATTTGAGGTAGCTCCAAATTTTGATCAAAAGGAAGGAAATGATGGGTTGAGAAACCTTGAGGTACCAAAAGAGAAAAGAATAGTGAAATGGTGTTACCTCTTTCTTAGAAAAAGTTTAATATGATGGTGAAATGAGCTACAAGGAAGGCCTTTGAGAAATAAAAGATGAAAATGGTTGCAAAAGGAGGAATAAGGTTGAGTGATCTAAAGAGTTGGATGGGGAGGATAAAAGTATTCACATAAAGTCATTAGGGAGGTAGTCACTAGAGTTAAATGTTTGTCCTACCATTACCCGTAGCCTTCATTATAACCCGCAAGTCCTAATTGATTTTGAGTGTAGTTACTCTATATTAGTGGCAAATTATATGAAAGGCAAGCCTATGGGTCAAGTTGTGTGCATGGAGATTTCTTTTGTGAGAGTGAGTGTGATCATCTTCTTTTATAGTCCCTTATGTGTGCAATGATTTATGATAAAGAAAAGAGATTCTCTCTGGTAATGAGTGGCATCACTCCCTTTTGGGGGCATACTTGCTTTAAAGTAAGGGTGTGATTGAGGCATGAACAATGTGAGCTCCAAGGCAAACTTTGAATGTGCAGTGATAATGATCTGAGATGCTATATGTATTTGATTGGATAAGCTATGCCCTTGTTTTGCAAAATGAAAGCAGTTGTGAACCATGCCTATGAATTATTGTTGCTTCTAAAAACTTTTTCACATTTTTAAGAGGGAAATTGCTTATCTTTTTCTGTGAGTTAGTGAGCATTTTTGGGTTGTCATAGATTAAGCAGTCATTGATGCATAAACTCTTGTGGAGTGACATACTATTCCACTTACTGATAAGAATTGCATTACTTGAGTACAAGTAATGGTTCAAATTTGGGGGTTTGATGAGTTGGTAATTTACCAACACATTAAGCTTTTAAGCGTGAGCTTTGTCTTAGTTTTTAAGTCTTTTAGTGGGATTTTATGTTTTTTTTGCCTTCGGATGTGCAGGTACCTAACTTGAAGAAAAGGACCATGAAATTAAGTAAAAAGAATGAAATTTAGGTGAACACCGGTGCTCCACTGGAGGACAATGGTGAAATTCCAATCAACCACAGACACCCACTAGTTTGATAAATAACTGCAACCGGTAGCTTACGGACAGCAAACGGTGATCCACTGGTTCCATCATCAAAATGTTCTGGACTTTGTGGCACAAATGATGAAATGAATCGGTGGCTCACTGATAGAAACTGGCGAACTTCCAAAAACATCGCCAAAAGGCTCTGGAACTTCACTAGATCATAGAGGAAATCAACCGGTGGCTCGCGGATAGCAACCAGCGAAACACTGGTTCCATCACAAGTGAAAGATTCCTGAAAAGGGGCAAAAATGTCTAACCCTAAAAAAGAGGAGAATGTTATGTCCTACACTTTTATATATCATTGAAAGAGTACTCTGAATATAACATGAATATTCCTTTTCCTTTTTGGGAGAGAAAGAACTCCATTGGACAAGAAATATTTGAATATTGCTTTATCATCTTAATTTCTTCAACAAGGTATAACCACCATTATAGAGATATTTTGAGCTTAATTGTGCGTACTCCTAATGATGAAATTTTTGAGTTGATTAATAAATATGCTCTCGTGTTTCTCAAATATGAGTAGCTAAATCTATGGCTAGAGGTGTGAGATGATGGATGTTTAATTGAATTGGGTATTGCTAGATTTATCTTATTATTACTTCATTACTATAAATCTATTGAATTATCCTCAATTTATAGTGATTTCTCATAGTTGCAAATATGTGTATTATTTTCTTACTTGATTTTGTCTTGAAAAAGAAGAATTAAGTAATGGGAGAGAACTTAATAGTGAGTTGGGATTTCATTATGTGGGGTTCGACTAGAAATAGCCAAAACCCATGGTTATAATCTCATTTATAGGTTGATTGCTAGAAATAGCTCAGCCCCTAACTCAAACCATATTGGACACGTTGAATTGCACCTTGAGGTTCAAAAGAACTTGAGGAAAAAGCGCCCAAGTTGTTGAAAACCATCGGGCCCCATCTTTTTCAAGGTTATTTGCACATATTAGTAATAGCTTCATGTCTAGAAATTTCTATTTGATTGACATCCCATCTACGTCACTCCTCTAGCCATTGGTCATTATTGTCTCTCGATTTTGGTTATCTAGCTCTCTTGATTAGATGATTTTTGAATCCACAATATTATTGCCTTCACTTCCCCTAAAATTTACTTTTAGATTTTCATTTCTCGGATGCAAATTAATTCAATACACTAAAAACACTTGTGTGAATCATTCTCTAGTCCTTGTGGAATTCGACCCCGACACCCGTCGGGTTATTTGTTTTAATACAGCGATCGCTTACATTTTCTCTAAATGAGAAGTGTAATTTGAGCATTATTAGGTCCTATCGATGGGGCATATACATCAAACTCCACGTTTAGCTTACATGGTTATATGTCAGTTAATAAACTCTCCCACAGTATAGTTACAGTCGTCAGGTTAGTCTCAGTTTTCAGATTTTAGTATATGTGCATGACCTAAAAACTAGTTTTACTAGCCTTTATAGTATTTTTATAGTTCCATGTTACTTTCAGTATTTATGTATTCTTATAGGGTCATTGCATGTCAGCTTAGTTATATCTTCAGATTTTACTAAGATGCCTATGTTTTCAGTTGTATATCTTACATGCTCAGTACATTTAGAGTACTAAACGTATAATCTCTATGCTATATCATTTTATGATATACGCTTAGGCACCAAGACTCAGCATCGCAACTAGGCTTTCCTCTAGCGACATCCAGCAACTGCTAGTGTTGAGTCCTCATCTTCCGAGGACCAGAGTATCTTTCTTGTTTCCGTTGTTTGTCTTTTTTTTAGTTTTCAAACTTAGAGTTAGCTGGGGGCTTGTCCTAGAAGCTCATCAGTTATTAGAAGGCTTTCAGTAAGAGTAGTAGTAGTTTTAGCTAAATTCCCAATGTTGCTTGGAACTTCAATATTTTTATTAGATTCTATATTTACATATAAAAGAATGTTTTATTTACAGATAGCTTCCGCTTAAGAATTATTATAAGTTGGATTATGTTAGAATTTTTATATGCCATGGCTTAGCTTTGAGTCACTTGTGGCTCTTGGCACTTTGTCGCGTCCAAAGTGTAGACTCGGGTCATGACAAACTTGGCATCAAAGCATTAGGTTTAGAGAGTCATAGGATGTTCGAAGCATTCCACACTTATGAGGAAGAGGCTACAAGACGTTTTAGGAAATTTCACATCTTTCATGATTCTTATCATGCCATAGAGTGTGAACTCTAAAATATAATCCTAACCCATGCTCTATGCATTTATAATTTATGCCTCCCGAAAGAGCTAATAGAAGTAGAATCCGAAATAGAAATCAGCATGCCCCACTAGCTCCAGCAAACCCTCTAAACGAGCAAATGATTAATGCTTAATTTCAGGTTGCGTTTCAAATGCTCGCCAGGCTATGACCAACCAGGACAACAAGCAGGTCGTTGCTCTTACTAATGCTAATGGAACTGTAGATGCTACTAGACTCCGGAACTTCACTCAGATGAATCCCCACAAGAATTTCATAGGTCGACGGTAGATGAGGACCCACAAGACATTATTGATGAAGTTCAGAAAATCAATCAGATTATAGGTGTCACCACCATCGAGAGTGCAGATTTTTCCGCTTATTATCTAAAGGGAGTGGCCAAAATTTCGTACCAATAGTGGAAGAGGGAAGACATGTTTGTGTATGCCCAATTGAGTGGGATGAATTTTTTATCGCATTTTTTGGTAGGTTCTTTCTTCGTGAGCTGAGGGAAGTGAAGGTAGAGTAGTTCATCAATTTGAAGGAGAACTTTATCGTCATTCGGGAGTATGCCCTGAAATTCACTCAACTATCCAGATATGCACCAGAGATGGTAGATGAATTGTAACACCCCGAAAGTTTTTAAAAACAGACCCCAGACTTAAAGGAAGAATTTAGAGGAAAAGTGGAAATTTCTCCTCAGAATGAGTCATGGTATCACTCGGTAGGTGACCCAACGAGTCGTGGTTAGACTAATGGCAAGCAGTCAAGAGGTGTAGGTGAAGTACAGTGGCAACGGACGACCCAACGAGTCTTTAGGCAGGCAACGACCCATCATTTCGATCGTTGGAAGGATTTGAAAGTTGTGGACCAATGTTGATGACGAGTGGATATGATGATTCGTCCAGTGATGTAACGACTCGTCGTGTCAGTCATGGGATGAAGAGCATGCTTGTTGGCTTCAGGGGTAACAGGAGGAGCAATGAGTCGTCGGGACAGCTAACGACTCGTGGAGTCCATCATCGTCCGTTCGAGGATTTTGTTGAGACAATTTCAAGTGTACTCCACGACTCAGAACCACGAGTCATTGTGAAGACTATGTCTCATGGAGTTCCTCGTTAAGACTGGCAGAATGATCTTTCATATATTTTGCAGGGTTGTTTTCGTAAAATCCTATGCTTCTAACTCCTAAACTACATCATTTTGAGTATTAGATGGGACATTTTTAAGGGTTTCTTCATGCCTAATCTCTCATTCCATAAGGCTACCCTCTCAATATCTTTTTCCTTCTCTCTCTCAAGACTCAAGGATTCACCTAGGGTTTCTTCAAAGGCTTCAAGGTTCAAGTTCAAGTGGGAATTCCTTCTAAGCAGGTATGTGGGTTTCAACAAGGACATACTTCCATCCTTGTGCCCCAAACTTTTTTACTAAAAAACCCAAATCTCTTGAATTTAGAAAAGCATGTTCTATGGTTCAATTTATGCATGAATTCTCATATGTATTTAATTAAATTCTAACACCTGACATGGTTAATAGTCGTTTATGCTTATACCTTCTTGAATTAGGTGTATGATATGTTAATAGCATGAATGTAGGACTTTCACCAAAAGTTAGCCTGGAATTTCAAATAGGATTTCATTAATTATTTATATGCTCTTATCATGAACTTGCATCCTTGTTTAAAGTATATGTAGATCATACGAGTCCCCACAATTTATAAAACATGCAGTATTATATGTGTTGGAACACGATAAGAACTTATGGGCTTTGACCAATGTGAAGTATGTGCATGTTTTCACTATGGTTTCAATGTAAATGTCTTGGGTATGAGTTGAATCAATGGAGACTTCATAAATCTAGAATATATGCTATATAATGTGAATTTGAGATTCAAATGTTGTGTACATGTTTAAAGTATGATCTAATCCTATGAATTCTCAATGAAAGTAGAATGTATGATGTATATAATGATTTCGGACCATGGTATGAATTATGATGATAAAGCATGAGAATGATCCTTCAGACTTTTGGGTTTGTTGTTAGTAGAAAGTAGCCCTAATAGACTCTAAATGATTTCATTGTGATATTTCTTATGACGTAAATAGTTGAATACTCATTTCTCTGATTAGCTTAAGTGACTTAGACTAGATGAATGACGTTAGACCAGTGACCTCCATGTTCTAGTTTATTGGGACTCTCTATAGCCGAGAATGTTTCCCCTCAATAAGTCAAGGATTCTCATTAGAAGAGAATGTCTCCCTTAGCTCAGTCAGGGATTCTTATTAGTAGAGAATGTCTCCCTTAGGTCAGTCAGGAATTCTCAGTAGAAGAGAATGTCTCCCTTAGCTTAGTCAGGGATTCTTATTAGCAAAGAATGTCTTCCTTAGCCCAGTAAGGGATTCTCGTTAGAAGATAATGGTCCCCTTAATAAGTCAAGGACTCTAATAGCAGAGAATGTTTCCCTTAGTCGGTCAGGGACACTCCAAGCAGAGAATGCCTCTCTTAGTTTAATCCATGATATCAGTTTAGTTTAAATCAGATTTAGAATAATTTAGTCTCAATTATCAGCAGATGGTCAGTAAAGTGTATGATAGCAGTTACAACTTCAGTTCTCAGTATATGTACAACACATAACCCCTATGCATCAATTGATTATACTTCAGTAAATGTTTTTAAATAAAATCTTCATGTCAATACTTATGTTTATCTCAGATAGGGTCATTGTATTTCAACTCAGTCATGTACTTAGTCGCTCACAGATAATGCCTCATAGACGAGTGAATGGAAGAAGAAATGGAAATGGGTGCTAGAAAGCCCCACCAACCCCAGCGAACCCGATGGATGAACATGTTACTGATGCCGAGTTCAGGGAAACCCTTCAAATGATGGTGCAGGCCCTGACCGCTAGATTAATCAGCAGGCAATGGCTCATGTTCCCCGAAATGGGAACATAACAACAGCTAGGGTAAGAGACTTCCTCAGGATGAATCCACCCGAATTATTAGGGTCAAAGGTGGATAAGGACCCATATGAGTTATTAGAAGAGATTCAGAAGATCACACAAGTAATGGGGGTGATGGGAACTAAGAGCGCATACTTAGCCTCCTACCAGCTAAAAGGAGTCGCTCATATATGGTTTTGTTAGTGGAGAGATAGTAAGGGAGTTGGAGCAGCCCCGGGGAGTTGGGATGAGTTTATAACTGTGTTCTAGGATAGGTTTTTCCCTAGGGATTTAAGGGAGGAAAAGGCGATAGACTTTATCAACTTGAGGTAAAACAACATGAATGTCCAGAATTATGCATTGGAGTTTACCCGGTTGTCCAAGTATGCACCAGAGACGGTAGCCAACCAGAGGGCTCATGTGAGCAGGTTCGTGAACGGAATGCCAGACTCCTTGGTCAAAGATTGCATGACTGCCATGTTGCATAAGGACATAGACTTCCCATGGTTGGTCATATTCTCAACAAATGGAAGCGGAATAGGTGAAGAAAAAAGAGAGAGAGGCCAAGAGAGCTAGAATCAGAGATTTTGAGTTCTTGCCACAGAGTACGAGTGGTGGACACCGCTCAGGATACCAGCGGAAATTGTTAGTCCCAGCACCTTCGACAGCCAGTGTTCCATACAAACCTAGGGTAAGGGAGATTCGTATCCAATGTGTACAAGTTGTGGGAAGCACCATTTGGGAGAATCCATGGCCGGCTTAGATGCATGTTTTTGGTATGGCATGTTGGGTCATTAGCACCGAGATTGTGTAGCAGCTAAGAAGGGCAAGAGTAGAGCCTCAGCTACCTTTTCGATAGCTCTTGTGAACTTCCTATTTTAGCAGTGGGCATCATCTAGCGCAGGTGGCGGACAACATTAAAACCTCTTCTATTCCTTGGCAGCATATCAGGATAAGGGCAAGTCGCAATAAGTAGTCATAGGTATTTTATCAATTTCTTGTGTTACTCTTTGTATGTTGCTAGCCCCAGAACCCCAGTATTGAATAAGGAGCTCTTTTGATGTGTGCTGAGAAGAGATTGTCGATGTATGGTGTGAATAGTTGTAAGTATGAGGTTTGAAGTAAATGTTGGGGGTAGAGGAGACGTCAAGGGTTGATGGTTTAGCCACAACCTTAAGAAAGATTCAGGAGCCATAGAATGACGGTTGTAAGCTAATGGGGAGATGGAAAGTCTTTGATAAAATTCGAATCTTGAGTATGCTAATAGGGGAGTTCTAGCCCTAACAGTTATGGTAATTCAATCCCTACGGATTCATATAATTTCTCTTATGTTTTAGTTGAAGCTACTCTTTATCCATTCCCATGTTCAGACTTCAATAATTTCTAGATAGCCACTTTAGACAGTGATGCTAGCTTTACTCTATGAATCCTTAAGGCTAATCTTCATGTTATAAAGAAGCTATGTGTGTAGACTCATGTACTCTGGTATGTTTATCTCCAATAAAGTCTTTAGAAGTTTCTTTAGTAGCTCAGTAGATAAGGTTGCATCAAGTATGTGCTTAGTTTTAGATGCCGTGAATGATTCGTGCTCATGAGCCCCTTACTTTCAGTTATACTAGATATCATGCATTTTATTTAAGTATCAGGATGCGATTTAGGAATGATGGCTTAGTCCATATCAGCTCAGTGCCAAGTTCGAGGGAAAGAATCCTTCTTTCATGTCAGTTTCATGTATTTCAGTCCCTCCTACGCCCTAACATACATGTACAATTTAGATATTCAGTCCAAATATGTAAGATCTGCCCGGAGTCAGATACTCCACCAGTTTCAGTTGTAAATGTTTTGTATTTGGGATATTAGTTCTTTCCCTAGTTTTCAGCATGTATAGCCAACATTCGAGGACGAATGTTCCCAAGGGGGAGATATAGTAAAACCCCAAAAGTTTCTAAGAACAGACCACAGACTTAAAGGAAGAATTTAGAGGATAACTGGAAATTTCTCCTCAAAACGAGTCTTGGTATGGCTTGTTATGTGACCGAACAAGTCATGGTTAGACTCGTGGAAAGAAGTCAAGAGGTGTAAGTGAAGTACAGTGGCAACGGACGACCCGACGAGTTGTTAGGCAGGCAACAACCCATCGTGTCAGTCGTTGGATGGATTTGAAGGATGTGGACCAGTGTTGACGATGAGTGGACATGATGAGTCGTCTAGTGAAGTAACGACTCATCATCTCAGTCGTGGGATGAAGAACATGCTTGTTGGAATCAGTGGTAATGGGAGGAGCAATGAGTCGTTAGGCAAGCTAACGAATCATGGAGTCCGTAGTCAACCGTTCGAGGATTTTGTTGAGAGAATTTCCAGTGTACTCCACGACTCGGCAGCACGATTCGTTGTCAATCCCACGATTCATGGAGTACTTCGTGAATACTGGCAGCATGATCTTTCCTCCATTTTTCAAGGGTGTTTTCGTAAAATCGTATGCTTCTAACTCCTAAACTACATCGTTTTGAGTATTAGATGGGACATTTTTAAGGGTTTCTTCTAGTGTAATCTCTCATTCCCCCAAGATACCCTCTCAAAATCTTCTTCCTACTCTCTTTGAGACTCATGGATTCACCTAGGGTTTTTTCAAAGGCTTCAAAGTTCAAGTTCAAGTGGGAATTCCTTCTAATCAGGTATGTGGGTTTCAACAAGGACATCCTTTCATCCTTGTGCCCCAACCTTTTTAACTAAAAACCCAACTCTCTTTACATTAGAAAAGCATGTTCTATGGTTCAATTTATGCATGAATTCTCATATGTATTTAATTAAATTCTAACACCTGACATGGTTAATAGTCGTTTATGCTTATACCTTCTTGAATTAGGTGTATTATATGTGAATAGCATGAATGCAAGACTTTCACCATGAGTTAGCCTAGAATTTCAAATAGGATTTCATTATTTATTCATATGCTCTTATCATGAACTTTCATCCATGTTTAAAGTATATGTAGATCATACGGGTCCCCGCAATTTAGAACACATGTTGTATTATATGTGTCAGAACATGATTAGAACTTATAGACTTTGACCAATGTGAAGAATGTGCATGTTTTCCCTATGGTTTCGATGTAAATGTCTTGGGTATGAGTTGAATCCATGGATCCTTCATGAATCTAGTATATATGCTATATCATGTGAATTCGAGATTGAAATGTCGTGGACATGTTTAAAGTATGATATGATCCTATCAATGCTCACTGAAAGTAGAATGTACGATGTATACGATGATTCGGGATTATAATGATATGAATTATGATGATAAAGCATGAGAATGATCCTTCAGACTTTTGGTTGTTGTTAGTAGAAAGTATCCCTAATCGACTCTAAATGATTTTACTATGATATTTCATATGGCATAAATAGTTGAATGCTCATGTCTCTCATTAGATGAAGTTACTTAGACTAGACGAATGACGTCAGACCAGTGACCTCCATGTTCTAGTTCATCAGGACTCTCCACAGCCGAGAATGTTTCCACTTAGTCAGTCAGGGATTCTCATTAGCAGAGAATGTCTCCCTTAGCTCAGTCAGGGATTCACATTAGCAGAGAATGTCTCCCTTAGCTCAGTCAGGTATTCTCATTAGCAGAGAATGTTTCCTTTAGCCCAGTCAAGGATTCACATTAGTAGAAAATGGTTCCCTTAGTCTGTCAGGGACTCTCCATAGCAGAGAATATTTCCCCTAGTCTGTCAGGGACACTCCATAGCAGAGAACACCTCCCTTAGTTTAATCCATGATATCAGATCAGTTTAATAGAAGAATTCAGTCTCAATTATTAACAGATTGTCAATAAAGTGTATAATTACAGTTACAACTTCAGTTGTCAGTATATGTACAACACATGACCCCTATGCATCAGTTGATTATACTTCAGTAAATGTTTTCAAATAAAATCTTCATGTCAGTACTTATGTTTAGCTCAGACAGGGTCACTGTATTTCAACTCAGTTATATTCAGTGATGCATTTAGTTTACTTCCCTCTTGTATATTTGCATGTTTAAGATTATTTACGCTTCCCGCATACTCAGTACATTTAATGTATTGACCGCATACTTTATGTTCTATATCATTTCATGACATAGATTCAGGTTTCCAAACTCAGTCGCATGGTTAGATACTCTCCATTCCCATTTTGGCTGCTTGTGAAGAGTCCACATCTCCCGAGGACGCTATCTATGTTTTCTATTTCCTTTATGTTTCAGTTTTCAAAATTTAGGAGTTAGCTGGGGGCTCGTCCCAGAAACTCATCAGTTTAGTAGAGGCTTTCATACTTGTATAGACAGATTCAGCTTTGTACGTATTTTTTATGAGATTTGTTATTTCGGGTTTTAAATTAGACTATTTTGGGTAACTTCCGCTTAGTTATGATTTTTGCTAGTTGTCATTCTGATAGTGTTATGCTATGATTATTCCATGGGTTGACTTGGGGACTCTCAGGGTTCCTTGTCTTGTGTCTCGATCTGGGCCTATGTTTGGGTCATGACATGAACCCAGGGCTCGAATAAGCAAGTTTGCATCAGGAGTTTTAGACCTGGCGGTTAAGGAGTGCAAAACCGCCATGCTCATCAATGACATGGTCATTTCTAGTCTTATGATCCATTCCTAGTAAATTGAGGAGGAACAACTGAAAGAAAAGGAGGAGTGTAAGCGGGCCAGAATAGGATAGTTTGACTACTCATAGAAGAGGTCAGGCGGTGGAAATTGCTCATATCATCAACAGAGATTGTCAACGCCCTCTTTATCTAGTGCTCCTTCTCCTAGGCCTCGTATTGATCGTAAGGTTAGATCTTGAGGCTCTCAGTCTCAGAGTCATGTTTCCAGTAGTCGCACTTTCCCAGCATGTCTGAAACATGGCAAGAATGATCTAGGTGAGTGTTGTCTCGACAAGGAAGGTTGATTTGGTTATGACCAGCTAGGTCACAACATGAAGGAGTACCCATCAGTCGGACGTGGAAAGAACCAGTCTACTACTTCAGCAACTCTGACAAGTTGACCAGCTTAGCAGGGTACCACTTCAGGCATAGGTGGAGGTCAAAGCCAAAACAACTTTTATGCTCTATCTTCCCGTCAAGACCAGGAGAACTCATTTGACGTACTCACTGGAAATTGCGTCTCTTTCATATCAATGTTTATGCTTTTTAGATTCTGGAGCAATAATTTCCTTCTTGACTCCCTACTTTGCAGTTCAGTTTGATATTACTCTAGAAATCCTCTCAGAACCCTTTTCAATCTTTGCAACTATTGGTGAGTCAGTTATGGCCAATCGGGTATACAGAAATCGCTCGATCACTATTTTATAGAATGTCACCACAATCGATCTAGTAGAGTTACTTATGGTCGATTTTGATATCATTCATGGAATATACTAGTTGCACTATTGCAATGCCTCAGTTTGCTGCAGAACTAGAGTTGTTAAGTTTCAATTTCCCAGTGAACCAGTCCTAGAGTAGAAGGATAATACTTTAGCTCCTAAGGGTTAGTTTATCTCTTAACTTAAAGCTAGGAAAATAATTTCTATGGGATACATATATCATCTAGTTTGGGTCAGGGATTCTAGTTATGAAGCTCCAACACTTCAGTCAGTTCCAGTCATAAATGAATTATCAAATGTATTTCCTAAAGATCTTCCGAAGTCCCTCCCGAGCGGGAATTCGATTTTAGAATAGACCTTCTTTTAGATACCCAACCTATCTCAATTCCTCCATATTGAATGGATCTAGATGAGCTTAAGGATTTGAAGGAACAACTGAAATACCTTTTAAATAAATACTTCATCAGACTCAATATATCTTCAAAAGGTGCCCCAGTTCTATTCGTGCGAAAGAAGGACAATACACTTAGAATGTGCATTGAGTTTTGTCAGTTGAACATAGTCACAATCAAGAATAAGTATCCCATCCCAAGGATTGATGACCTTTTCAACCAACATCAGGGTGCTAGCTATTTTTGAAAGATAGACCTCAAATCACGCTATCATAAGCTCAGAGTTAGAGAATGTGACATTCTTAAGATATCCCTCAGAACTCGGTATGGTCACTATGAATTTATTGTTATATCTTGTAGATTAACAAATGCTCCTACATATTTTATGGGATTGATGAACAAGGTTTTTAAACAGTACTCGGACATATTCATAACTATCTTCATAGATGACATCCTAGACTATTCTCGGAGTGAGGATGGGCATGCATCCCATTTGAGGATAGTTTTGCAGACCCTCAAGGACCACCAGTTATTCACTAACTTCAGCAAGTGTGAATTCTAGTTGAAATTAGTAACATTCCTTGGTCATGTTATCTCCTGCAAGCATATTCGGGTGGATCTGCAAAAGATTAAATTAGTTAAAAACTGGAAAAGACCACCTCTCTGCCAGACATATTTCTTGGGCCTAGTTGGTTATTACAGATAGTTTTTGGAAGGATTCTCCTCTATTGCCTCTCATATGACCAGGTTGACTCAGAAAGAAGTCAAGTTTAAGTGGTCTGATGCTTGTAAGAATAGTTTTTCAGGAGTTGAAGACTTGACTCACTACTTCCAAGTTTTGACTCTACCAGAAAGTTCATATGGGTTTGTGATTTATTGTGATGCCTCCATAATTAGCCTAGATTACGTGTAGATGCAACATGGAAAGTTTTAGCTATGCTACCAAACAACTTAAGGTTTATTAGAAAAATTACCCGACTCATGATATTGAGCTGGCAGCGGTAGTATTTGACTTAAAGATTTGGAGGCACTACTTTTATGGCATTCATGTGGATGTTTTTACTGACCACAAAATCCTACAATATGTGTTCAGTCAGAAGGACCTGAATTTTCGTCAAAGAAGGTAGTTGGAGTTGTTGAAAGACTACGACATGAGTGTTTTGTATCACTCGGTTAAAGCCAATGTAGTGGCTGATGCCTTTAGCAGATTGTCGATGGATAGTGTTGCTCATACTGAGGATAATAAGAAAAAGTTGGTGAGAGATGTTCACAGGCTTGTTCAGTTAGGAGTTCATTTGGTTGATTCTACAGAAGGTGGAGTCATAGTCCAAAATAGTCTAGAGTCCTCTCTTGTGGTTGGGGTTATGGCAAGGCATAATAATGATCCAATATTGCTTAAGTTGAAAGAAGCAGTCCTTAAGAAGGAGGTGGAAGCATTCTCCAAAGGGGGAAATGGTGTGCTTCGTTATCTGGGCTGGTTGTGTGTGTGTTCCATATGCAGAGGTCACGCCCCTCAAGTATTCACCTTGGAAGGGACACGGTACTTGGAGTCACAAGTAACTCCAAGTCAACCCCTGGTCTATTATACACTGACATTATGAGTAAACATAACTTTCTGAAGCTTTAAAATACTATCATAAAACATTTTAGGTAGGAAAATAAATTGAATCATTAAATTTTAAAACCGTCTAAACAAAACGGAAAGTCTGAAAGTAACATGTTTATGTTAGATAGCCACTACAACTGATGAGTTGTTGGGACAAGCCCCAACTAACTCCAAATCGAAATAAAACAAACTAAGTTGAAAGAAATAATCTCCGTCCTCGAAGCATGAGGACTCACCAATGAAGCTGCTGAGAAAGTATGAGCGAGGTTAGCTAACGGCGCTGAGTCTGAGAAATTGCGGCTTTATCATGAAACAATACAACATAAAAGGGTATACGTCAGTACTTTGAATGTACTGAGTAACCAGGAGAAAACATAATACTGGATATAAATGACTGAACTGAAATGACATGCAATGACCACTGAAATAACTGAAGTAAACTAAGGTGGTCAAGATAACCCTTTCTAATAGTAAAAGACATGCCCTAAGTCTAAAATTCTAAGTCTGAGGTACTGTACTGAATAGATCAGAACTGACTAATCTAAGACTGAATTGAGCTGACTAGTGTGAGAGTCTATAATCGACATATAACCACGTGAGATAGACGTGCAGTCTGATGTATACGCCCTACCGGTATGACCCAATATACCTTGATAGGGTATAAAGGCATGAACTGGGTGATCATAATTCTGGGGCAATGAGGCAAAAAAAATTGTAACCTACTGCGGCAACGTAGTTCTGGGAACCTGGGTGCGCAGGAACCTCGATCCGCTCGGTGCTAAGTCCTACTCCCACTAGATAATCCTACACTGACTGATGAGCTGATAGCTCGAAGCTGGGGCCCAAGATTAGTCAGGAATACCTATCTGGAAGTACCCTGATTGTCTTATCAGACTAAATTCTGTAAATGGGTTCTAAGACTGGTCAGAGATGCTTATCAGAAAATATCATAACCGCCCGATGAACCACTAAATCTGATGCTGAGTTTAATATTGATAATTGGGAGGTATCACAAACACCTCAAGAATTTTTGTAGGCAAACTGATCAGCTGACAAATTCTGAGTAACACTGCGGATTCCTACATTTGGACTGAACTAAACTACTAAGCAGCTAACAGAGATTTCAGCTTATTCTAACAATACGGGAATCCACAATATGGCAAAAATCAAGCAATAAGGAAGTCTAATCCAACAAGTAGAATTATAGGTATTCTCATTCAATAATAGGGCTAAAATCATACTTTCTAGGAGAGAAATTACACAATACCTAAATAACGAAAAAAATATATCTAACAATTAGATTAAAGCATATCTCACAAGCTAAAAGGAATCTAACACATAATTCAACCTCATTTGAAAGCTTAGGGCCAGAATTCACTTTTACGGAAATAACATCAATTTAATCATGGACTGATGGAAGTCATGTTTAAATTAATCATTGATATCATTCTATGTGAATTCAAAGAAAACTGACATATATTCTCTTCCCATTCAAAAGCTCAGGGCTAGAGTTTATAGAGAAACTAAAGTAGGGTTTTGGGGAACACAAGGGAAGAACTATCCCCTTGTTGAATTCCCACATACCTAAGTTAGAATTTCCTTGGAGAAAGCTTACACTGTTGCAATGGAGGAAAAGCCCTAGTCTTACTTGAGAGCTTCTTGAGAGGAAATCTTACGGTATTTTTCTAAAGATGAGTGGGAATGAGGGGGAAAATCGTTTTTCCCCTCTAAATCCCCTCAAAATAACCCTAAACGACTTTATTTAGGAACTAGGAGGTTAGAAAATTATTAAAGCACCTTTAGGAAATTCACAGAAAAAACAGACTACTAGTCCCCTCGGGGGACCCTACGACTCATGCCCTGTGACCACGACTTGTGGTCACGGTTGTTTAGTCCACTGCCCAAAATCCCCTATTGGTCACCACGAGGGAAACCATGACTCTTGGTGACCCAGTTGTCAACTACACTTCCAACAACATTACTCTCCCAACTATTTTGAACCACGGGTCACCTAACGAATCATCGCTTGGACCACGACTCGTGGTGACTAATCATGACGTACACTGCCGAATTTCCTCTTGGTCTTCAACCAACCACTGGTCACGGGTTACCTAACATGTCGAGGTGTTGACTATGTATTGTGGTCACTCCATTTTCCCAACTTTTTCTACCAAGTCCGGACCCTTCCCCACTAGTCACTTCATGACTCGTGGCCAACCCCCACAGGTCACAGGACGACTCGTTCCGTGATCTGGTGCAAAAATTCTTATTTTCTCTACTTCAACTCCCGGGTCTGGTTTTTGAGTTTCCGGGGCATTACAATATCTCCCCCTAGGGAATATTCATCCTAGAGTATTGGAAAACACAACGAAAAGCAGAGAATTACAATCACTATATTCAAATATTGTCCGTAAAGGCTCAAAACAAACGAAATGACCATGTTCGAACTGAACTACAAGTTTGAACTGAGTTCACTAATCATACACATGTTCAATTACATGAAGAAACTAGAACACACAAACTGAATGGAGTTTTAGGGAGGAAATTGGTACATTAAACTGAAACTGAGCCGGAAGAGAACAAATGTGGGTATCTGGCCATCATATCTGCTTTGGCCTCCCATGTAGCTCCCTCAACCTGCTGATTCCTCCACAAGACTTTGGTTGAAGCTACTTCTTTGTTCCTCAACTTACAAACTTGACGGTCAAGAATCTGAACTGGGACTTCTTTGTAAGAGAGACTATCTTTCACCCCCATATTGTCCAATGGTAAAACTGAAGTTGGATCACCAATGCACTTTTTCAATAGAGACACATGGAATATTGGGTGCATAGATGCCAACTCTAAAGGTAATTCTAGCTCGTAGGCTGCATTGCTGATATGCCTCAAAATTCTATAGTGTCCTACATACCTAGGACTGAGTTTACCTTTCTTCCCAAATCTCATCACCCCTTTCATGGGTGAAATTTTCAAATAAACCTAGTCATCAACTGCAAACTCCAACTCTCTTCTCCTTACATCAGCATAAGATTTTTGACGGCTTTGAGTTGTTTTCAATCTTTCTTAGATGAGTTGTACTTTCTACATTTCCTCGTGAACTGAGTCTAGCCCTGCCAAGGTAGCTTCACCAACCTCACAACACCATATAGGAGACCTACATCTCCTACCATAAAATGTCTCAACTGGGGCCATCTGAATACTAGAGTGGTAGCGGTTGCTACGCAAACTCGAATAAAGGCAAGTGATCATCCCAACATCCCTTGAAATCAATCACGCATGCCCTCAACATATCTTCCAGGGTTTGAATGGTCCGCGCAGCTTGTCCATCTATCTGTGGGTGAAAAGTTGTGCTGAGCTTGACCTGGGTACTATGTCCCTTGTGAAAAGACTTCTAGAAATGTGAGGTGAACTGGGTACCTCTGTCTGAGATGATGGATAATGGAACCCCATGAAGCCTGAACAATTCCCGAATATAAACTCTAGCATAGTCCTCAGCTAAATCTATAGTTTTAACTAGGAGGAAATGTGTTGACTTAGTCATCCAGTCTACTACTACCCAGATTAAATTCATGTTGCCGATGAGTTCGAGGTAGACCCGTAATAAAGTCCATATTTACTTCTTCCCTCTTCCCCGTGGGTATGCGAATATCCTGGGTCATACCTCCCGGTCTTTGGTGCTTTGCTTTGACTTGCTGGCAATTTAGGCACTTAGCTACAAATTCAGCGATGTCTCTTTTCATTGTCGTTCCACCAGTAAATATTCCGTAGATCATGGTACATCTTTGTCGCACCCGGGTGGATAGAATACCTCAAACTATGTGCTTCATCCAGTATCTACTGTCTCAAATTACCGATGTCTAGTACACACACTCTTCCCTGGTAATGAAGCACACCATCTCCCCATTTGGAGAAAGCCTCAACCTCTTTCTTGCGAACCGCTTCCTTGAGTTTAAGTAAAATGGGATCTTCATCCTATTTGGACTTAACTTCAACCACCAAAGAGGAATCTGACCCACTTTGCATTACCACTCCACCCTCAGCTAAGTCAACCAACTGCACCCCTAACCCAGCTAGTCTATGGATATCCTTTGCCAATTCCTTTTTTCCTTCCTCAATATGAGCCACACTACCCATAGATACTATGCTTAGGGCTCAGCCACCACATTGGCTTTGCTCGGGTGATATAGCACGCTCATATCATAATCCTTCAGGAGCTCTAACCACCTTCTCTGACGAAGATTTAGGTCCTTCTTACTAAATACATATTGGAGGCTCTTGTGATCGGTGAAAACATCTATATGAGCCCCGTATAGGTAGTGTCTCCATATTTTTAACACAAACACCATAGCTGTCAACTCCATGTCATGAGTCGAATAACTCTTTTCATGAACTTTGAGTTTTCTGGAGGCATAAGCTATTACCTTGCCCCGCTGCATCAGAACAAAACCAAGTCCAACTCTAGAAGCGTTATAACACACAACCAACCCATCTGTTCGTTCTTGTAAGGTCAAAACTGGAGCGGTAGTGAGTCGAGTCTTCAACTCCTGCAAACTCTTGTCACACGCATCTGAACACTGGAATTTCACCTTTTTCTGAGTCAACTTAGTCAGAGGAGATGCTATTGAGGAAAAGCAATCTCTAAACCATCGGTAATAACTAGCTAGGCCCGGGAAACTCCTAATTTTAGTTGGGGAGGTAGGTCTGAGCAAATATTTCACTGTTACTATCATTTGAGGATCTACCTATATGCCTTAACCCAAGACCACATAGCAAAGTCACGGACTTCAACCAGAATTCACATTTGTTGAATTTTGCGAACAACTATCGATCTCTGAGTGTCTGTAGCACTATCTTCAGGTGATTAGTATGTTCTTCCTCATTTATGAAGTATACCAGAATGTCATCAACAAATGCAATGAAGAACATATACAGATACTTCTTGAAGACTCTGTTCATGTGGTACATGAAAGTTGCAGTTGCATTTGTTAATCTGAAGGACATAACCAAAAATTTGTAGTGACCATACTGAGTTTTGAGAGTTCTTTTTGGTATGTCACACTCTCTAACCCTTAGATGATGATACCCCGACCTGAGATCTATTTTGGAGAAACAAAAGGCTCCCTGAAGTTGGTCAAACAAGTCATCAATTCATGATAGGGGATACCTGTTCTTGATTGTGACTTTGTTCAACTGACGGTAATCTATGCACATTCTAAGGGTACCATCTTTCTTTCGCACGAATTGTACTGGAGCACCCCAGGGAGAGATGCTGGGTATGATAAAATCTTTGTCAAGAAGGTATTTTAGCTGCTCCTTCAACTCCTTAAGCTCAGCTGGAGCCATTCTATAAGGAGGGATGAAGATGGGCTGAGTATTTGGGATAAGGTCTATGCCAAAGTCAATTTCCCGTTCAGGAGGAACTTCGGGAATATATTCGGGAAACACGTATGGAAACTCGCTAACCACAAGGACAGATTGGATAATTGGTGTCTTAGAGTTGGAATCCTTGACCCCAACTAGATGGTAAATACATCCCTTAGAAATAAGCTTCCTTGCCTTAAGGTAGTAAATAAACCTACCCTTTGGCGCTGAACTACTGCCCTACCATACTAGAGTTGGCTCATTGGGGAACTGAAACCTGACGAACCTAGTTCTACAGTAGACTGAGGCATAACCGCAGTGTAACTAATCCATGCCAAGGATGAGTCAAAGTCGACCATGTCTAACTCTACATGGTCAGCTAGAATGACTTTGTTGAAGACTGAGATTGGGAAATTTCTATACACCCGGTGGCTCTAACTGACTCGCCAACTAGGATAGAGACTGAGAATGGTTCTGAGAGGACCTTTGGACTGATATTGAACTGGACTGCTATATATGGAGTCACAAACGATAGTGTTTCTCCTGGATCTAGTAGGGCATACACGTCTAGCTGAAAGAGGTGTAACATACCCGTGACTACATCAGGTGAGCTCTCCTGGTCCTGATGTGAAGACAATGCATAAAAATGGTTTTTGCGTTCACCGCCATCCGTACTAGATGTGTGGGCCTACTGAGCTGATCTGCCTGCTGGAGCTGCTGATGTGGTTGTTTGTGCACTCCCCTATCCTGCTGAAGGGCAATCTTTAAGACGATGATCAAGCTATCCACAACCAAAACAGCCCTCCCGACCCCGTAGACACTCTCCCGGATGGTTCTTGCAACTTTTAGGGCAAGCTGGATACCTATTGCTGGCACTGTAGCTATAGGACTGAGTGTCAAATGCTCCACTCCTCCGATCTTGGCGGCACCAAAAGATTGGGGCGTTGGTTGAGCTGGGAGCTAGGGCTCTCTGCTGCTGTTGTTACTGCTACTGTGGGCGGCTACTACCGCTAGACCTCTGATGGCCATAATCTAATTGGCCCATCCTTGCTCGCTTGTTCTTTCGCTCCATGTCCTTCAGTTTCTCTGCCTCAATTTTTTGGGCATGAACAATAAAGCTGGAAAGATCAATGTCCCTGATAAGCATTGCAGTTCTGCACTCCTTGATGACTAGGTTCGGCACTCAATTCACAAATTTCAACATACAAGCCCTTGGCTCGGCTACCATCTCTAGAGCGTACTTAGATAGCCTAGTGAACTACAATGCATATTCTTCTACTATTCTTCTGCCTTGTCTCAAGTTCATGAACTCAGCCACTTTTGCCTCCCCATGCTCCCAAGGGAAAAATCAATCTAGGAAGGTTGTGTTGAACTCCTCCCACTCCACTGGTCCTTCTCCTGTTGGCCGCCCCTCTTTCCACTATTCATACCAGACCTAGGCTACCCCTTTAAGCTAGTAGGCAGCCAGGTCAGCACTCCACAAACTCTTTGGGGTCTTCCCCCACCTTGGATCCTTAAAAGGATGGAGGGTTCATTCGGGTGAAGTCCTGAGCCCTAACAGCTGCTGTAGACCCGTTTGTGTTCACCGAAACCATCTGCGGGTTCACCTGATTGGTGACTGTCTGAGCGAGCAGCTGGATAGCCGCCCTGGACTCCGCGGTGGACACTCTGTGTCCTTAGGGACTACTAGAACTGGTGGGGCAGGTCGGTCGGCATTGCCGATCCTTCTTCAGTTACCATGTCTGGGAGGCATAATTCACAAAAATGAAACAAAGCACGAGTTAGGAGAACATTTCTGGAATCAAAATTTAACACACGATAAAGAGTATGAACAAAAGAGAGTTTTCCTAATAACATATCATAGCCTCACCATCATAACTGTGGCACACTTCACACCCATGAAAAGGACTCTACTCGATGCGGCTTTCAGACATTCCGAGGATACTCTAAACCTAGTACTATGATACAATGTTTGTCACGCCTCGAGTATACACCCTGGACGGGACACGATACTTGGAGTCACAAGTAACCCCAAGTCAACCCCTGGTCTATCATACACTGGCATTCAGAGTAAAAATAATTTGCAGAAGCCTTAAAATACTATCATAAAACATTTATGTATGAAAATAAACAGAATTAATAAAGTTTAAAATCATCTTAACAAAACTGAAAGTAAGAATGTAACATGTTTATGTCTGATAGCCACTAAAATTGATGAGTCGTTGGGACAAGCCCCCAACTAACTCCAAATATAAATAAAACAAACTGAGCTTAAAGAAATAATCTCCGTCCTTGAAGGATGATGACTCACCAATGAAGCTGCTGAGAAAGTCTTACCGAGGTCAGCTAACGGCGCTGAGTTTGAGAACCTTCGGCTATATCATGAATTGATATAACATAAAAGGGTATGCATCAGTACTTTTAGTGTACTGAGTAAGTAGGACAAAATATAATACTAGATATAAATGACTGGACTGAAACAACATGCAATGACCACAGAAATAACTGAAGTAAGCTAAGGTGGTCAAGATTACCCTGTCTAATGGTCAAAGACATGCCCTAAGTCTGAAATTCTAAGTCTGACGTACTGTATTGAACTGATCTGAACTGACTAATCTAAGGCTGAACTGAGCTGACTAGTGGGAGAGTCTATAACTAATATATAACCATGTGAGCTAGACATGGAGTCCGATGTATACGCCCCACGGATAGGACCCAATATACCTTGCTAGGGTATGGAGGCATGAATTGGGTAATTACAAGTCTTGGGCCATGAGGCCAAATAAACTCTAACCTATGGTGGAAACGTAGTTCTAAGAACCTGGGTGTGCTAGGACTCCGGTCCTCCCGGTGCTAAGTCCTACTCCCATTGGATAATCCTAGACTGACTGCTGAGCTGACAGCTCAAAGTTGGGGCCCAAGACTAGTAAGGATTACCAATCTGGAAGTACTCTAAGAGTCTTATCAGACCAAATTGTATAACTGGGTTCTAAGACTAGTCAGAGTTTCTTATCTGAAAATATCATGACAGACTGATGAACCACGAAATCTGATGCTGAGTCTAATACTGATAACTGGGAGGTATCACAAACACCTCAAAAATTTCTGTAGTCAAACTGATCAGCTGACAAATTTTGAGCAACACTGCGGATTCCTACATTCGGACTGAACTGAACTACTATGTAGCTAATAGAGATTTCAACTTATTCTAACAATACGCGAATCCACAATATGGCTAAAATCAAGCAATAAGGAAGTCTAATCCAACCAGGAAGAATTATAGGCATTCTCATTGAACAATAGGGATAAAATCATTCTTACTAGGAGAGCAAATACACAATATCTAAATAATGAAAAAAGAAAGTCTAACAATCAGATTAAAGCATATCTCAGAAGCTAAAAGGAATCTGACACATAATTCAACCTTATTCGAAAGCTCAACGCTAGAATTCAGTTTTACGAGAATAACATCAATTTAATCATGAAATGGTGGAAGTCATTTCTAAAATAATCATTGATATCATTCTATGTGAATTCAAATAAAACTGACATATATTCTCTTCCCATTCAAAAGCTCGGGGCTAGGATTCATCGAAAAACTATAGAAGGGTTTTGGGGAACACAAGGGAAGAACTATCCCCTTGTTGAATTCCCACATACCTGAGTTAGTATTTCCTTTGAAAAGGAAGCTTGCACTTCTGCAATGGAGGAAATGCCCTAGTCTTACTTGAGAGGAAAGCTTACGGTATTTTTATGAAGATGAGTGGGAATGCGGGGGAAAACCATTTTTCCCCTATAAATCCCCTCACAATAACCCTAAACGACTTAGTTTAGGATCTAGGAGGTTATAAAATTATCGAAGGACCCTTTGGAAATTCGCAGGAAAAACTGACTCCTAGTCTCCACGGGGGACCCTAGGACTCGTGCCCTGTGACCATGACTCGTGGTCTTGGTCATTGAGTTCATTGCCCAAAATACCCTATTGGTAACCATGAGGGACACCATGAATCGTGGTGTAGCCTACGACTCGTGGTGACCCACTCGTAAACTACACTGCCAACATCATTACCTCCGAACTATTTTGAACCATGGGTTGCCTAACGAATCGTGGCTTGGACCACGACCCGTGGTGACTAATCACGAAGTACACTGCCAAATTTCCTCCTGGTCTTCAATCAACTACTTACCATGGGTCACCTAATGGATCACGGTGTTGTCCACAACTCGTGATCACACCCGCGGTCACTCTATTTTTCCCAACCTTTTCTATGTAGTCCGGAACCTTCCCCACGAGTCACTTTACGACTCGTGGCCTACCCCCACGGGTCACAGGATGACTCAATCTGTGATCTAGTGTAGAAATTCCTGTTTTCTTCATTTCAACTTCGTGGTCTAGTTTTTGAGTTCCCAGGGCATTACAGTAGATGATCTGAGGCAGTGTATATTAACATAGCTCTCGATACTCTATCAATCTAGGTGACACCAAGATGTACCATGATCTACAGGAAGTCTATTGACGGAATGGTATAAACAAGGACATTGCAGAATTTATGACTAAGTGTCCAAATTGCTTGCAGGTGAATGTTGAACTCTAAAGACTGAGAGGTATGAATTAGGATATCAGCATCCCCACTAGAAAGTGGAAAGAGATAAACATAGATTTCATTACGTCTCTACCTCGTACGCGTCGATAGCATGATTTGATTTGGGTGGTTATAGACTGGATGACTAAGTCAACATACTTTCTACTAGTTAAGGCGACAAATTTAGCAAAGGATTATGCTAGACTATACATCCTGGAGTTGGTCAGGTTGAATAGGGTCCCTTTTTCAATCATTTTAGATAGGGATACTTTGTTCACCACATACTTCTGGAAATCATCTTCGAAAGGACTTGGTACTCAGGTTAAGCTCAACACAGCTTTTCATTCGCATATAGGGCTAGGATGAGCAGACCATCCAGACTCTAGAAGATATCTTGAGGGCTTTCTTAATCTATTTCAAGGATAGTTTAGATGATCACCTATCTCTCATTGAGTTTGCGTATAACGACAGCTACCACTTTAGCATTCAGATGGCCCCATTTAAGGCACTTTATGGTAGGAGGTGCATGTCTCCCATATGGTGGTTTGAGGATTGTGAAGCTACCTTGATAAGGCCTGATTCAGTTCATAAGGACATGGAGAAAGTTCAGCTTATTAGATAAAGGCTGAGAATAACTCAAAGTCATCAGAAATCTTATGCAGATGTGAGGAGAAGAGAACTTGAGTTTTCCGTTGACAATTGGATATATCTGAAAATTTAACTTATGAAAAGGATGATGAGGTTTGGCAAGAATGGAAAATTTAGTTCCCGCTATTTTGGTCCTTACAAGAATCTGAGGCGCATTAGCAATGTGGTCTATGTGTTGGACTTGCCTATGAAATTAGCATTAGTGCATCTAGTATTTCATGTGGCTATATTAAAGAAATGCCTCATTGTTCCTACCTAAATTGTGCCTTTAGAGAGTGTTGGAATAACGTATAATCTTTCTTACGAAGAGGTCCTAATTGAGATTCTTGACCGTCAGGGTTGTATGTTGAGGAATAAGGAGGTTGCTTTAGTGAATGTTCTTTGAAGAAATCATCTTGTAGAGGATTCTACATGGGAAGACAAAACAAATATGATGGCTACGTACCCTCAGCTTTTCCCTACTAGCTCAGCTTCAGCATCAGGTACTAGCTTTTTCCTTAGTATTGTACTCAATTTCATGACAATCTCATGCTCTTAAGTTTTATTCATGTCTTAATATGCATCCTTGTTGCATGAATCTAGTTCAGTATGTGTATCTCAGTTTGGAGTCAGTCACTCAATCAATACTCAACTTTATGGCTTTCAGTTTTAGGATTGCAGATTTTTCCCTACTCTTCCAACTTAGTTACTCTCCATTTGAGGATGATTGTTCCCAATGGAGAGATAATGTAACAACCAAAACATCCCTAAGACTAGACCTTAGATTTGGAGTTTGAACCTGCAGAGAAACTAAAACATTTTCCTTAGAAAGATTCTCAGTACGACTCGTTAAAAGAAGGTACGAGTCATACCAAGGGGTGTAGTATGAGACTAAAGAAAACCAACAGAACCTTAGCAATGGTACCAAGACTGTCTGTCACACTTCATACCACTATGGTACAGATCGTACTGATGGGTCATGAGAGCAGTTTTAGAGAGTTTCAATATTTCTCATGCTACTACGGAAGGAAGCCACAATTCATAGTATCAAGGTACGAATCATAATGCAGAGTGTAGGAAGGAGGTTCCGAGAATCGTTCAGGGAAGAATTAGTGACAATGAGTCATGGTACTTTCCTACGAGTCATAGGATGACATTTGAGGTCTGGCAGTCAGTTTCCTAGAATATTTTTATAAGGGCATCCAAGTAATTTCCTATGATTTTAATTTCTAAACTGCGTCGTATTAGGATATTTATTAAGGGGATTAAGGGGAGTAGTCGACTATCTTATCTCTTTCTCTCCTAACACTCTCAATAACACTGTAGAAGTTAAAGTTTCCTCTCTAAGCCAAGTTAGGGTTCTTCACCATGCTTTAGAAATTCGAGCTCCATCTTAGAGGCTTTCTTCTACAGGTATGTGGGACTTCAACAAGGGTTTTCTTCAACCTTTGTGTCCCAAAATTTTCAAATTCCCTAGATATGGAGTTTTCTCTAGAAATCATGCCTTAGCGTTTTCTTCCATATTGAAGTCTCTTATCTTTTATATATGTTTTGAGGTCTTGATAATTATAATTATGTCATGCCCGTGATGTTATTTTCAGCTTGTATAATTATTTTCCATGATCCTGATTTTAGCATGAATTTTAAGAGAATTTTCCCTTCAATTAGAATTGTCTCAGATTAGCATGGTTTGACAAAATGCACTTGATTTCCTCAAGAATTATGCTTTTATGTTTTTAAGGAATTTTCGGTAGTCTAAGAATACTCATTAATATCAATATTATTAGAAATCTCAATATATATAGAAATATCAGAATTTACAGTATTATCAGCTTATTAGTTTATCAGGTCCTTTAGACTCTCAGGATACTTCCAGAAAAGTAGTTCTAACTTAGTCTTAGGATATCAGACTTCGAGCTATTAGTACATTTATATATAAT
>JACEIK010002463.1:142161-210618 GCA_018107945.1 Datura stramonium
ATCGCGGAGGGGCTCTGCCTCGGCGCCTTCCGCGGTGGTTCGACAGGATTTTCGTCCGATCTTTTCCCGGGCCTTTTCCTAGCACGTATGACTTTCAAATTTGTTTAACTGACGTGCGAGTAGGACATCTAGATGTCGGGAATTTACGGGGTGTAACAGTTGGAGTGATAGTTGTTGTTGTAAGCAAACTCGATCAAGGGCAAGTGATCATCCCAATTACCTTTGATGTCCATCACACATGCTCTCAATATGTTGTCAAGACTCTGGATTTTTCGCTCCGCCTGACCATCCGTTTGCGGAAGAAATGTTCTGCTGAGTTTACCTTGAGTCCCAAGCCCTTTTCGGAAATACCGCCAAAACTGAGTGGTAAACTGAGTTCCTCGGACTGAGATGATAGACTAGGGCACTGCATGAAGCCGAACCAACTCCTGAATATATAATTTGGCATAATCATCCGCTGAATTTTGGTTTTGATCAGTAGGAAGTGTGCAGCCTTTCTCAACCTGTCTACCACCACTGAAATAGAGTCGTAGCGTCAGTGGGTACGAGGTAGGCCTATAAAGAAATCCATATTAATCTCTTCCTACATCCAAGTGGGAATGCTAATATCCTGAAGTACGCCTCCCAGCCTTTAATGCTCGGCTTTCACTTGCTGATGATTCGGGCACTTAGCTACGAATTCTGCATTATCCTTCATCATGTCGTTACACCAATATATTTCCCACAGATCATGAGACATCTTGGTGGCACCTGGATGGATAGAATACCTGAACCCATGGGCCAATTCTTCACCACCTCAATTTTATGAGAATCTACCCTTATTCCCTCACTCGATACCACATGGCCCAAAAATGCCACATAGTCTAACCAAAACTCGCATTTGCTGAACTTTGCATAAAACTGATGATCCTTGAGGGTCTGAAGCACTACTCTCAAGTGAGTAGCATGCTCCTCGTCGCTCCGAGAGTATATAAGGATGTCATCAATGAACACAATTACGAAAATGTCCAAATATGTGTTGAACACCCTGTTCATTAGATCCATAAAAGCTGCAGGGGCATTGGTTAGTCCAAAAGACATAACAACAAATTCGTAATGACCATAACAGGTCTTGAAAATTATTTTTGGGATGTCACTCTCCCGAACCTTGAGCTGGTGATACCAAGTCTGAGATCAATCTTGGAGAAACAATTAGCACCCTGATGTTGGTCAAACAAATCATCGATCCTGGATAACAGATACCTATTCTTAACGGTGACCTTGTTCAACTGACGATAGTCAATGCATATACGAAGGGAACCATCCTTCTTTCGGATAAATAGAACTGGTGCACCCCATGGAGACTTACTCGACCTAATAAAGCCCTTATCTGACATGTCCTTTAACTGATCCTTCAACTCTTTTAGCTTGGATATGGCCATTATGCAGGGCGGAATGGATATAGGCTGCGTGTCGGGAAGAAGATCTATACCAAAATCAATCTCCCGCTTGGGAGGAACACCTGGAAAATCATCAGGAAAGACCTCTGGATACTCACATACAACTTGAACTTACTTGATAGTTAGGTTTCGAACTCGACATCCTTAACCCTAACTAGATGGTACATGCAACCCTTGGAAATCATCTTCTTGGCCTTAAGGTAGGAAATGAATCGACCTACAGGTAGAGATAAACTACCCTTCCATCCTAAGGTTGGCTCACCAGGAAATCTTAACTCTACTGCCCCGTTTCTACAATTAACTGAAGCATAGCATGCAAATAGCCAATCCATGTAAAGAATAACATTGAACTCGGTCATGTCTAACTCTATCAAGTCTACTGAGGTGACTTTATGAAGGACTAAGACTGGGCAACCTTTATACACCTGTCAAGCTATAACTGAGTCACCTACTGGAGTAGAATCTAAGAAGGCCTCTAACAAGACATCGGGACTGACTACAAAGCTATTGGCTACATATGGTGTCACAAAAAATAAGGTAGCCCTCGGATCTAACAAAGCATATACAACAATATGGAAAACTCGCAACACACCCGTAACCACATCCGAGGAGACCTCCTGCTCCTGATGGGATGTTAAAGCATAGAATCTGTTCTGGCGCTGACCGCCAGCTATGCTAGTAGATGCCCCCTGATGTGCTAAGCGTGGGGGAGGGGCTGCTGAACTAGAAGTTGGGTCTTAGCCCCCAACCTGATCCCGCCTCACATATGGACAATATCGAAGCATATGGCTGGGCTTCCCACACCCGAAACAAGCACCTAAACCTGCCAAGCACTCGCTTGTGTGCCCCCGACCACATCTGCGATAAGCTGGGATGCTAGGATCCGCGAGTATGCTGCTCTGACCCGTCGAGCCTGATGCTTTCCCTCTCCGATCATGTATAGGCCTAGATGTCACACTCAATGCAAAAGATGTCGGGACTGATGATCTCTGGTGAGTCTGCTGTCGGTGTCCACCACCGGACCGCTGCTGAGGGAATCTGTGATCCTCAGTCCTGGCCCTCTTGGCCTCCCACTCCCTCGAATGTTCTGCCTCTATCTGCTGGGCGTACAACACTATGCAAGGGAAGTCCATATCCTTGTGAAGCATAGTAGTCCGACACTCTTTGTCCAAATACCCTACTATACCACGCACAAGTCTGCTCACCCGCATTCTCTGGTCGGTCACTAACTCCAGGACATATTTCAATTAGTGCATGAACTCAAGGGAATACTCTTGCACTGTCATCATCCCCCACTTCAAGTTCACAAACTCAACTGCCTTCATCTCCCTCATCTTCTGAGGGAAGAACCGATCTAGGAATGCAACCTGAAACTCCTCCCATATGATCGGACCTGCTCCTAGGACCCTGCTATCCTTCCATTGGCGAAACTAGATATGCGCAACCCCCTTCAACTTGTAGTAGTCCAACTCTGCACACTCAACACCACTCACCCCCATGACTTGGGTGATCCTGAAAATCTCATCAATTATATCATGCGGGTACTCATCTACCTTGGACCCCAGAAACTTCGGCGGGTTCATCCTTAAGAAGTCTCTAACTCGAGCCGCCGCTCCATTGCCATTTTGTGAAACATGCGCAATGGCCTGCTGATTGACCTGAGCAGTCAAGGCCTGTACAAGAATCTGAATAGCGGCTCATAACTCAACATGAGTGGCTAGCTGATGCCCATAACCATTTCCATTCTCGTGGCCCTCACCACCTCCATTCCTCCTTCCATTCATTCTTCGGGGAGCAATGATTCTTCAAATCGTGATTAGCACAAATTAGAAGGATAGAAAGACTTTTTGTCGCACGACATAGATCATGAAAAAGGGGAACAATTCCTGAACGTCTAGTAGCCTCTTAGTCATAGGTGTGGCGCGCTTCACACCCATGAAAAAGACTCTACTTAATGCGGATTTCAGACTCCCTAGGACATCTCAAACCTATGGCTCTGATACCAAGTTTGTCACGACCCGAACGGAGGCCCCGATTGTAGACACTGGACAAGGGACCCCGAGAGACCATCAACTAACTCATTCAACAAACTGAAGAAAGCATCAATATAATCTCAGTGGAAGTCTAATTCAACATCACGTTAGAATAACATCCGAAGCTAACACATACATAAGTTTGAAATGCCTCTTGTCTGGACGAGTTGATGGGACAAGACCCCAACTAACTCAATAGTGCTAAAACTAAAAATACATAAGGGAACTGAAAGTCTAGCCCTCGAAGGATGAGGACTCACCAACCAAGTAGCAGCTAATTCTGACAACCGACTATGAGCGGGGATGATCTTGGGAGTTGGGGCCTATATCATGAAATGTTACAGCATAGAAAGTATGCGATCAGTACATGGAATGTACCGAGTATGCAAGGTAAGTAAAACTGCTCAAGTAAAGTAAATCATTTAAAACATTTCTTAACATATCATAAGCTTTCAAATCTGAGAGGGAAGAATTACATGCACTCATTTTGAAATCATAATCTTTTCATAGAATGACCATGCATAGTTTCATAGCATCATAACTGTCTCGAATGACTCAAAGCTGAAATATGACATTTATAGAAAAGCTGAACAATGAGTCAAACCTTACTTTTTGAACATGCATGCTTGAAGTAATAATCATGAGTAATGAATATGCAAATCTTAATCATGTAGACAATGGGAGATTCTTCATTTAACCGACATAACACAATAGAGCTTACGTGGTCTCGACTATCACACTCAAGTGGGCAAAGCCATCGAGAACCTTGCCAGGGCTAAGGACGCCACCATAATATCGATATCAAGCTAATGGGAAATTTGGGATGGGGATAGCTCCCAAGGGAGGTCCCAATAATATAATAATATTAATTTACGTTGGCGCGCAGTTCTGGGGCATAGGGTGATCAACCCTTAGCCCGCTCGGTCCTAGACTCTTATCCCAAGAACATGCAATGCTCTACTTCATATATAACAAAGCTCAACATCGTATGAACAAAGCTCAACATTTTCATTTGACAAAGCTCTATAATGAAATCAAGCATTGACTCGAAATCATATAAAATGAAGCTCAACATTGTCCTTTGAAAAGCTCAATAATGAAATACATCTGAATTATGAACTTATGCATATGAGAAGCTTTAATTTAAAATATATGACAAATTAAAAATGTGAAATTTGGGAGACTTCGCTCCAAACAATGTGGTAAGCTTATTTCAGGAAAAATCATCATTTTTAATCAACATATGTGCATTGCCCAAAGCTTTCATACCTGGATCTACTCAATTCATTTTTAAAATAATATCATAATCACGGGTAGCTTCAGAAACATGCTTTTCACCATCACATCTAATCATCAACATACATTCATCATCATTCTCTTCTTTCATGAAGTTCTTATTCATGGGCATTCAATTTCATAACTTAGAAAACACAATTTTTGATTTAAAACAACATAAAATCTGCCCAAGCTTCACAATTTGTTAATATAAACAAAATCTACTCATACCCATGTGTAGAGATGGAAGAATTATGCAATTGGGTAAAACCCCATACTTGATCATAGGTAATTTTCATGATTTGATAGATATTGGGTATGGGTGTGGAAGAAGACACCCATTGATAACCTTACATACCTGGGAGGGATGATTTTACCACTTCTCTAATTGCCCAAGGTGAGACTCCAATGAAAACTTTCAAAACTTGCTCTAAATCCTCTCTTCAAAATCTCAAGTTTGCATGCATGGAATGGACTAGCTTAGAATAGGTTTTCCCCTCCTTAAACCCACTGAAATGAGCTTGAAACGATGTAGTATAGGCCCCTAGAACTTAGGAATGACGGA
This sequence comes from Datura stramonium, assembly GCA_018107945.1. NCBI lineage: Eukaryota > Viridiplantae > Streptophyta > Magnoliopsida > Solanales > Solanaceae > Datura > Datura stramonium. Next base: position 147,474 of record JACEIK010002463.1, read on the forward strand.
AAATCCCTTACTAAAATTGCAGAGATTTGCTGATTGTCAGTCCCCACGATGGACTGGACGACTCTTGACCAGGGCTAACGAATCGTGGCCTTGAGTCGTTGAGTCTACTGCCGATTCCCTTAGTGAACACCACGAGGGACCCTACAAATCGTGGTGGCTGACCACAGTTCATGGTCAGCACTCGTGACCACCACTGCCTCAAAACCTTAGCCAACCTATCAACCCATGCCACGGATGACCTCACGAGTGGTGAGGTCTTAATTGACCACGAGTCACCTTACGACTCGTGGTCTCTCCTAACGGGCCACTTTGCGGATCGTTCTGTGATGTGGTGCGAGATATTAGTTTTTCACCGTCTTGACCCCCTAGATCTAATATTTGGGTTCCCGGGGTATAACAGGAAATTACTAGGGAAGTGACCCCAATTATTGGTAGATCCCCCTAAATCACCCAATATGGGTAAATTAAGAATGGTCTATGGATGAACATGCAAGCAATGACTTAGGCAACCCATGAGTGTCTTTCAATAGAACCATAGGTGTCAATCTACTTTAATTTTATCAAATTGAAGAGAACTCCCTTCTATCCAATTGCGTATTTCCAATTAGAATTTAACCGATGTCTAGGAGAATCCATTAAACAAGGGTTAGACCTTGAGTTTTTTTTTATTGATACTAACTCAACCTAAATTTTCTCTCTTAAGTATCAGAAAGGTAACTAGGTAGGATTGTGTGATTTTCACCATAAATCACATACTACAAAGAAAAAATCAATCAAATTTTCTTAAACCCACAATCAATTTTACCAAATTAGGATTATTAGGGTTTACAATCCATTAGGTTCACAACCCTAGATCTGGGTTTATGTTATACCCCGGGAACCCAAGGATTAGACCTGGGACTCAAAATGGAGAAAAACTGAAAATTCGCACTAGGTCACAAAATGACCCGTGAGGTGGGTCGTGAGGAGTGACCACGAGTCGTGAAGTGACTCGTGGTCAAGCAGGGCACGACTAAGTTTTGTGGTGAGATCACGGGCATGACCATGAGTCATGGTCAGGCCAGATAACTTTTTAGGTCTCTCGCGGCCTAGGTGGAACAGTTGGCAAAGTGGGAAAGGGCAGTGAAGACCACGGATGGTGACCATGAGTCGTGGTCAGACCTCACGACTCGTGAGGTCACCCATGGCTTGGATTGCAGTGTTGATAATGTTTTTTGGATTTGGGGATCACGGGTGGTAACCACGAGTCATAGTCAGCCACCACGATTCGTGGGGTCTCCTGAGGAGTTTGGGCAGTGAGCATGATGGATTTAGGCCACAAGTCTAGCCCCATGGCAACGATTCATGAGGTCCTTCGTGGGGACTGGTAACCAGGATTTTTTTTTATTTTAGTAAGGGTGTTTCCATAATTCCTAAGGCCTAAACTATGTCGTTTTAAGGTCTTAATAGGGTCTTTTAAGGGGGATTAGTCCATGTTAAGCGCCTCATTCATGTCATGCAGAGTATAGAGAGGAGTCTATAAGGTGATTCAAGGTGTTCTTCCCCAATTTCTCTAAAATGTTAAGCCTCATTCATGCATGCAAGAGTATAGAGAGGAGTCTATAAGGTGATTCAAGGTGTTCTTCCCCAATTTCTCTAAATTCCATCTTGGGCTTTCAAGGGAGATTAAGAATCAAGTGTTTCCAGGTATGTAAGGTCTTCAATTGCTGAACTCTTCCACAACCATGCTCCTACTCTATGATTTTACTTGGGTTTTGTATTTGATTATATAAATTCTAATGACTAAGTTATGGGTTTTATGATTTCAAAATATTATCATAATCTATGGATTTTGATCATCCTTTGAGATTTAAATTAATTATAATGTTGTTGATTTTGATTTTCTAAGAAATTGTTCTTAATTATGCATGCTACATGATGAATCGAATGTTGAGCTTTTTTTCCATTGATGCTCTTTATGAGCCCAACTTGAATTATGTTTTATCTTATGAATCGTTTATTACCCATTATGATTTTACGAAATTCAAGCTATGTACATGGTCTACAAGTATGTATGAATCTTATTATTTATGAATTATATTTTTGGCTGACTCACGGGCCTCAAGTCATGGCTAGTTCTTATATGTTCATGCATGTTTACGATTATAATGATTTAACCAGCCCATGAACTCATGTATGTATTATTATGAGCACTATATATGTTTTGGGAGTAGTATCGAACACCGAGTAGGTTCGGGTCTTAGGCTAAGCCCCGGATCTAATGAACTACGTGTCGCCATAGGTATGTCGGGACCCTTTCATATTAGTCCCTTGCCAAAATGTCCCTTTTCATGGTGATATCACACGTTCATGGTTGTACCAGTGGCAAGGTACGAAAACCCTCCCGACTGCGGTTACAAGTCGGGCTTCATGTGTGCTCATATAGGGTATGTCAGTTAAGATAATCTCCCACTATTCCTCATGATTTATACATGTTATGATTATGTATGTTGTCTCAATTTATGTTAAGTAAATCTCTTCTATTAATATTATGATTATGTTTATGTTACGAATGTTTTGAAAACCTTGAGCCATATGATATGTTATTATGATTTACGATGCAAGCATGATGTCCTACTCTTATGATCATTTATGAATTTCATATATGTTTTTAAATGTCTGTTTTAATTACCTTGCATACTCAGTACATTCCACGTGCGATTTTCTACGTTGTATCATTTCATGATATAGATCCTAGTTCTCAAGCTCATCCTCACCCGTAGCTAGTTTCAGCTTGGCTCTCTGTCACGCCCCGCCTTGAGGGGTATGATTGGCACCTGGTGCCCTATTAGGACTTGAACTGCTAGACTACTGAGCCTAAACACATCTGGTGCCTGGCTAGCTCTAACTCAGATTCACGGAATCAACGGGCTATATAACGGTTGTAAATACAGCCCCCCACCGGCTAGGCCTATAGCCACCTGTACTATAACATCAGCTAACCAGAATCACATACATATAGGGAACCCTATGCGGGCCGACAAGGCCACCATGCTGACTAGTTATTTCTAAATCAATATAACAAATGCTAAACAACTACGTGACCGGCAAGGTCACCACTACTAATTGGATAAGGCCCAAAACGGCCAACAAAAACAGCTAAACATATGCACGGCCCCACATGACCGGCACAACTAACCATAGGGAAATATATACAAACTGCAAGCCTCTAATAATATTGACAAGATGGTCGGGACAGGGCCCCAACCTACCTGTACTATACAACAAAGGAAAAATGATATACACCTCTGAATATCAAGCTTCGGATACAGGAGCTGATGACTCTGCGCTGGCTAGGATCACGAGGGATCGGCTCCTCGTCTATAAGTATCTACAGGCAAGTAATGCAGCGCCCCAAATGGGCGTCAATACCACTGGTACCGAGTATGAAAAGCAAACTGAACATAATTGAATATAAGCAACATAACTAGAAATTTTGAACAGTAGAAAGTATCTGAAACTGTCTGGACTGATGGAATCTGAAATAAGCTTATCTATACTAAAGGTAAAGTAGGAGCATACCTGTCGTCATGGCGACCTGCTGTCTATCAGCTAATATATATCATGTATGTAATAGCATATATATAACATACAGAACCTATACCAGCCCCATAAGCCAGAAGGTGCCAACCATCACACAGTCTATATACCCGTACCGGGTCAAAACCATCAAACAATAAGTCACTCCACTCACTACTAACTCGAGAGCCTCTCTGGCCCCGCTTGGAGTGCACGGCTCGGGCTATGGCCTACGACTATCGCGTATGCGATGCGGAGGACTCTGTAGCGTAAACTGTAACCTGTATCTGTATCTGTAATCTGCCCCACAGGCGCAAACGCTCGACAAGGTAGGTTATACTGCTGTCTTGATTGGCGATATGGGGGAATGTTGCATCATCTTTGTCCCTACGCGGACGGCATGCCACTCCTTGGGTGACGTATCATCTCACCCTCTAGCGGGCGAGTCGACACAGCTATTAGCAGAGGGCAGCGAGGACGCTCTAAAGGGTGCCCTCATAGCACAAACAAGTCTCAACAAACAATATTCACATATAGCAAGCATGTTCGATGCGGAAATATTCGTATTCTAATTTCTTATTAAGACTCTTTTAACGTTGAGCGATTCTCATACTGTAGGTTATACTGTATGGATATTATCTGACTGTCTGATATTTAGCACTTTTACTAACTTTAATTCTGAATATATCATAATATTATAAAACATGCTTGCTAAGAATATCTTTTGGACTCAATACTCGACTTGAATTCTTTCTTCTATTCACGCTACTTGCTATCACGGGATTACTAACTTGCCGAAGGAACTGGCTTTACATACCTTTGCTTGGATTTCCCGACTAACTAGTAGCTGATTCAGTACTTCTGCTGTTCTCCAACTGCATTCATATATATGTCAATTGAAGTGAATACACTAATATTACGAAAGAAAATATCACTTTTAATATATATATAGCCCAAACTTTGGCTTATCAAAAAAGGTCAGCTTCGTTATTTCTCGAAAGTCGAGAGGAGAAATGCTCACTTTAGGGCTAGGGTATATTGACACTAATTTGGAGCAATTTCCACTTACCTTTGCTCGGTAAGGAGCAGCGATTCGCGGCCAAATTTCAAGAAACTAAACCCATAAGTCTCCTTGCTGCTTAATACCTCGGTATGGAGTTAATTTGAGTTTGGATCGCGTTTAATAAGCGTAAATGGAGAATTTCATCAACTCACTTTGTGCCCTCTTTTTTCTGGTTTGCTCTCTTGAAATTATATGAAATTAACATTAAAAACTGAAGTTGGAGGGCTCGTATACTTTAACTGCCACGGGGCCTCCCAGTGATACGGTGCCAGCGCGGAGGCCCTCCCTCCAAACACGTTGCCATCGCGGAGGGCTCTTCCCCTGGCTCCTCGGCGATGGTTTGATGAATATCTTATCCGGTCTTCCCCAGGCCTTTTCCGAGCATGTATGGCATTCAAAAATTCTTAACCAACATGCGAATAGGCCATCTACTTGTCGAGAATTACGGGGGTGTAACATCCTCCCCCTTAAGAACATTACGTGCTAGATGTAAACTTCTATTTATAGGAATCCATAGCTTACTCAACTTATTCTTAGAAAAATTTTGGCAGAGTTTCCCCAGTAACATAGGCTATCTCAAAAAACCCTGAGGGAAATGCAAAAAGTCCAACTCGTTACTCTACACAATGCTATAACATTCATCAGAACAAAAAATTGGAGTCAGATTATCTCATTTATACACATATAGTATAAGGCGCTGCATAAAATAACAATACTAACATACCTCTTGATTGACTAGGCTTGAAACAAGTGAGGATATCTGATTCCTATCTTCCTCTGCCTCCCCAAGTCATCTCCTCTCTCGGTTCTTTTGTTACGCCCGCGGTACCTTGATAGATGCAATATCTTTGGTTCTCCAATCTCTGAATCTGTCCGTCTAATATGACTCACCCGGAACCTCTTCATAGGCTAATCTTCCATAACCTGAATCCTGGACTAGGACAACTCTGGATAGGTCTCCTATGTACTTTCTTAGCATAGATATGTGGAAAAATGGATGAACAAATTCCTAATTAAGAGGCAAGTTCAACTCATTGCCACTTGGCCTATTCTTGAAGCGAATGCGTAAGGCCCAACGAATCTCGAACTGAGCTTACTCTTGCCGAATCTCGAACGGAGCTTACCTCTCTTGCCGAATCTCATCACCCCCTTTCTTGGGAGATACTTTCAAAAATACCTAGTCATTCATTAAATTCGAGGTTTACGCGCCACACATCGACATACGATTAGCGGCTACGTAGGTCGAGTGGCGTTCTACGATAAGTTTACCTCTTCCTTTGACGATGAATAATATCCTGGCCCAATCAGCGCTGACTCTCCCACTTCCAAGACCGCCGACTAACAGTCTACATTTTCCTTGTAATGCTTCAAAGGCGCCATGGATGGCTGAGTGATAACTATTATTATAAGAAAACTCAATTAGAGGTAAATGCTCGTCCAACTACGCCAAAGTCTAGAACACACGCACCTTAACATATCCTCAGCGTGCGAATAGTGGATTTCCTTTGTCCATCGTACGAGGTGGAATGCGTATGATGTCACTTTCCAGACATCTCGAAATGAGCGCAAAATCTAAGAGGCTGTAAATTGTGCTCCTACGTCGGAGATAATAGATACTGGAGACACGTGTAATCTAACTATTTCTCTGATAACCACATTCGGCGTAATCTTTGGCGAGTAGCTTTCACTGGTAGGAAATGGGCTGATTTCGCCAGTCATCGCTATTGCCCAAATGGAATCATGTTTATGCACAGTGGGGTAATCCCTTCTAGAAAGTCCATGTTTACTGCTTCCCATTTCGAGAGGCACAACTATGTCTTGAGTCAATCTGCACTGGTTCACGGTGTTCTGCTTTTACTTGTTGGTAGTTAGGACACTAGGCTACAAATTCTACTATTTCCCTCTTCATGCGGCGCAGTAGGTCTCCTTGATATCGTGGTACAATTTTGTACCTTTAGGTGGAAGAGAATAGCGGGCGTAATGTACCTCACTCATAATTTGCTGATAATCTATACACATGCGGAGCGAAGCTGTCTTGCTTTCTCACAAATAGAATCGGCGCACCCCACGGTGAAGTACCGGCCTAATAAAGCCCTTATCTAACGGATCCTTATTTGCTCCTTTAATTACATGAGACAGCGGAACCATACGATACGGAGGAATTGATATGGGGTGAGTTCTACAGTAGCAAGTCGATTGCAAAATCCTTTCCCTTTCTGGGGGAATATCAGGTAGCTCATCGGAAATATATCGGGGAATTCATTCACCAGGAACATGCTGGAGTGTAGGAGGCTCTGCGAACATCACGAACCACGACTAGGTGGTAAATACATCCTTAGCTATCAACTTCTACTTGCTTGAAGGTAGGAAGGCCAACCTACCTTTTGGTGTAGTTGTCTTTTGCCCTTCCTCTCGCACTGCCTCCCTGGAAAAGTGGAAGGAATCGGACCGTCTTGGTCAAAATTCTACATTTGCATAGCATGGCACCAACCAATCCATACGTTATAATGGCATCGAAATCAATTATTTCTAGTTCTTCCCGAGATCTGTGTGATGCGATGATCGGCAACACTCTCTATTGTACACCCTCGATAAGTCCTAGCAATAATGGGTCACCGACGGGTGTAGATCTTTGAGAAGGAACAGCGTAACAATTCTAGTGCAATCACCCAAACTTTCGAGCCACAAATGGGGTAACATAGTACAAAGTGGACTGGATCATCCCGGTACATAAACGGGGTATGAGCAAATAGTCATCGTACTGTTTACCACATCTGGGAACGCCTCTGAGTCCTGTCTCCCTGGTAATGCATAGGTACGGCTTGAGCCGAATTGCACAGACTAGAAGGTTCCTAATCTACCTCGGCCTCTACCTGCTTGAACTGAGGGCCTACGCCTTGCCAAGGCACTAGAGGCACCGTGGCCTGGCGATCCGTAGTCACAGCTATCTCGGCTACACTGGCGGACAATCTTTACCATGTATCACCCCTCTGCCCACATATGCAACACCACAGCCCAGAGCCATATCTACAAGCTCCGGTGTGAGATCGGCAGTGAATAGAGAGTAGTGAGGTTTGTATACTGCTCTACCCTCCTCTACTAGGTGAGTCCACTTGGATTCGAGCATCACAGACTCACGACTGTCCTTGACGAATAAATCTACCTACTAGCACATTTAAGTGGATGTGAGAGTGCAGGGGCTGTCGACAAGCGGGGCACAGGTCCTCTACCGAATCTCCCTTTGTATTTCATCGATCTATCCCTGCGGTGTAGCTCTGATCTATACGTCCTGCGTCACCGTGAGTCGCTGTCTAAGGCCCTCAATAGGCTGGGCAAAGGCCTACACCCGGGCAATGTCCGTATATTTCCGTAGTGCAGCATCATACACGCCTCAATGTATTACAGGTTGGAACCCATAATAAACCGGTGGACTCTAGATGGCATAGTGTCCACAAAAGTTGGGGCATAGACTGGAGTCAAACTGTGGGGCATATTCTCGTACGCTCCCACCCCCTGCTCAAAGTGAAAGAAGCCCGGGAGTCCATCAGAGACTCCTTAGGATCTCCCATGGCAAATAACGATCGAGGAGGCCTCGAAGGCCAGGACCGAGGTCGGAGGGCAACATCTCTCCAGAGACCTTTCCCAGCTCTCGTACCATAACACAACTATGTCTCACTTAACCGGAATACTGCTAACTCAACTGATTCTGTAGGTGTTAAATGCATGACTCGGAAGATTCTCTACATTTGATCTAGGGAAATCACGGGGGGTCCTACGCACGATACGACCCTATGAACTGTGGGGGAACTAATGCCAAAATTCCACACGACCCTCAGCCCCGCCAGATCCACCTGATGGCTCTGCTGTTACAGGTAACCTTGACTGGCGGTAGTGGCCATCATTTGTGCCAACATAACAAGCTACTGCTAACGAACTACGGGTGGATGGTGTAGAGTGCGGGGAGCTATCGGAGGCGGTATCGTTCCGAATGGCTCCTGATGTGATGAGGGACTTTTGAGAAGGCTGTGATGATGCCTCTATATCGCCCTCAGATCGGGCTTATTCTAAATGAAGCTGAGGCATCCTGCTAGAATCTTTCTCTGCTTTGCGGTATCCAGCCTTCTACTGTGGACGGGTGGCCATTTGGTTTGCCATTTTATCTCGTAAACAAAAGTATGATAAGCTTTAAGAACTTCGACCCTATGCGTACGACTCTATGGCACGACTAAATGTGAAAGAGTAACCATCCTATTATGCCTTGCATTCTCCCCTTTATAGTATGTGATGCATAACACATCCATAGACAAGACTCTACTTAGCATGGCTTGCGGACTCACAGGACACGGCACACTTTCGATACAAAGTTTGTCCATACGCTTGGCAGGGGTATGACTGGCTACAATTGCCCCCTATTAAGACCTGAACTGCTAGACTACTAAGCCTAATCACATCGATCTGGCGCTCTAACTTAGATTCACGGAATCAACGGGCTATATAATAGGCATCATCTGACCCCAAACCGGCTAGGCTATAGTCACCTGTACTATAACATCAGCTAACCAGAATCACATACACATATAGAGAACCCTATGCGGGCAAACAGGCCACCATGATGACTAGTTATTTCTAAATCCAATATAAAAAAATGCTAAACGGCTACATAATGGCAAGGTCACCACTACTAATTGGATAAGGCCCCACACGGCCAACAAAAATAGCTAAACATACGCACGGCCCCACACGAGCCGGCACAACCCCAACCCTGAAATATACAGACTGCAAGCCTCTGAGAATACTAACAAGATGGTGGAATGGGCCACGAGCCACCGTCTATACAACAAGAAAATGAACTACACCTACGAATATCAAGCTCGGATAAACGGGCGATAAACTCTGCTTGGCTAGGATCATGAGGGATCGGCTCCTCGTCTATAGTACCTGCAGGAAAAGTAATGCATCGCCCAAATGGACGTCGATTACCAGCAGTACCCGAGTATGCAAAGAAAAAGCGGAACATAGCCAAGATATAAGCAACATAACTAGAAATTTTGAGCAGTAGAAAGTATCTGAGTATGCAGGTGATGGAATTTGAAATAAGCTTATGTACTAAAGGTAAAGTAGGAGCATATCTGTCGTCATGGCGACTTGCGTCTATCGGCGAATAGATATCATTTATATACATATATATAACATACAAGAACCTATACCGGCCCCCATACGCCCGAAGGTGCCAACCATCACACCATCTATATCCACTACCGGTCAAAACCATCCAAAAAATAAATTCACTCCACTCACTACTAACTACAGAACCTCTACCGGCCCCCCCTTGGAGTGCACGCTCGGAGCTATGGCCTCGGCTATAAGCTGCGTACGTATGGGAGGACTCACGTAATGTAAGCCGTGTCTGTATTTGTATCATGTCTGCCCCTGGGTGAAAGCGCTCGACAGGGTAAGCTATATTGCTATGCTGATCAGCCTGACATGGGGAATGTTGCATCCATCTTCGTCCCCTCTTGCGGATGGCATGCCCACTCCTTGGGTGACGCGTATCCTCACCCTCTAGCGGGCGAGTCGGCCACGGCTATTAACCCGGGGGCGAGGATGCTCTAAGGGTGCCCCTCATATCACAAGAGGTCTCAGCAAAAATATTCACATATAGCAGAAGCATGTTCGATCTGGAAATACTATTTGTATTCGATTTCTTATTACGAACTCTTTTGTTGCGTTGGCACAGTTCTCATCTTACAGGTTATACATACAAGAGATATTATACGGCCCATCGTATTGCTTTACTAACTTTTATTACGAATATATCATAATATTATAAAACATGCTTGCTAGAATCATACTGGACTCAATACTGACTTAATTCTTTCTTCTATAGTTCACGCTACTTGCTATCTTTTGGGATTACCTAACTTGGAAGGAACTAGCTTTACATACCTTTGCTGATTTCCCGACTAGCTGGCGTAGCTCGATCAATATACGTAATTTCTCCCAACTGCATACATATATATGCTCAATTAGAACTGAATACACTAATATCCCTAACGAGAAAATATCACTTTTAATATATATAGCCCAAACTTTGGCTTATGTCGAAAAACAGTCGAAATCTCATTATTTCTCGAAAGTCAGAAGTGAGAAATACTCACTTTAAGGCTAGGAGTATATTGACACTAATTTGGAGCAATTCCACTTACCTTATCTCAGTAGCACGACGATTCGCCGGCCGAATTTCTAGAAACTAACTTCGTAGTAACGCTCCCTGCAGGCTTAAAACCTCGGTATCTGGAGTTAATTTGAGTTTCGACCGCGTTTAATAGCATAAATGGAAGGAATTTCATCCAGCTCACTTTGTGCCCAGTTTTCTGGTTTGCTCTCTAGAAATTATATGAAATTAACATTAAAAACCGAAGTGATGGCTTATATGGGCCTGGACAGGGCCTCGTGACCTGGCACGCCAACGCGTAGGCCCTCCCTCCGTGGCACGTTGCCATGTGGAGGCTTGGGCCTGGACAGGGCCTCCGTGACACGGCGCCAACGCGGAGGCCCTCCCTCCGTGGCACGTTGCCATCGCGGAGGGGCTCTGCCCCCGCTCCTCCCGCAATGGTTCGACGAATCTCTTATCCGGTCTTCCCCCGGGCCTTTTCCGAGCATGTATGACATTCAAAAATTCTTAACCAACATGCGAATAGGCCATCTACATGTCGAGAATTTACGGGGTGTAACACTCTCAGCGTACTTCGTGAGTCCTCCTGTTTTGAGGGCTACATGTTCACACTCTATGTTATTTATTTAAGTTTTTGAATATTGGATTAGTTGGGGAGTTGTCCCATCAATTCACCTTTAATGTTTAGAGGCTTATCAGACTACAAGTTGTATTCAGCTGTATTGTATAAGTCTAGTACAGATTTTCCCTTATGATATGCTATGATTTATGTTAAGTCTTCCGTTAATTTTATTGAATTAGATGTATTCTCATGCCATGGGTCGACTTAGGGTCTCTTGGGGCTCCTTGTCCCATGTCTACGATGCGGATGTATGTTTGGGTCGTGAAAGTTTAGCTACCAATAGTAAGAAGAAGAGTACAAAGTAAATAATCAGACATCCTTACCAAAGAAATTGCAAATTGAAGAGGAAAGCTTGAATTGATGAAATTTAATCTTTAAAGTTACAATATAAATTTAAGATCTACTCTACTATGGCAGAAAAGTAAAGTTCTCTATCAATCTATCAAATCTCCCTTGAGAAAAATAAAAAGAATCTATTTATACTAGGTCTCATAAACCCCAAGATAATTTAAATTTGGAGGGTCACAAGTGCATAGGGACAGACCATTCTTTGCTCCATCGATTAACATCCTCATCTATCCAAGAGCCTTCCATCCTTTGATTGGTGGATCATCTTTTGGCAAGACGGTCCCATCTCTTACTTCATTGATTAGAATTGGCTTCTGTCTCCTTATAGATATATATTTCCATTAATGGACCATCTTTTGGAAAGATGATTCATTCTTCTCTTCGTCAATTATAGATCTCTTTGGAATGGTTTCTGGAAATAGTGGGACCTAATGGATGGTTAAACATGCATAATTGTCCTTCAAAATGGTAGCCCATCCTTTGCTTTGTCTTTTGGATAGACTTTTAGCTTTGAATCGTCTTTTCTTCATTTCACTTAAGTTCCTAAAACATAGCATAATGAGGCTGGTTTCCACTAAATCAAGCTCCTAAAGACGTGCACAATTCCATTAAATGAAGCAAAGATGTGTCACAAATTCCCGAAACAATATAGCATCTTAGCACACACTAATTTACGCATATATATAGTACCTCAATATGGCAGTAGTGCCTTGGCACACACTAAATCACGCATATATCTAGTGTCTTAATATGGCAATAGTGTTGTGGAGCACACTAACACACGCATAAAAGTATTATTAAAAAAATTGATTTTTATAGCCACATCCGTTAATTTTTAAGACTCTTGTTGGCTAACTTCTTTGTACTTAAATTGAAGGGGTAATCTTTGGAACTCAACATAACCATTGGATATGACTGAGGAATTCACTTGCTAAAATTTTAATTTATACTTTCTAAATCTTTATTAGGGATAACAATGAAAAAGAAAACTTGATAAAGAAAACTTGCACTTTTAGATTCAAGCTGGCAAAGAAATGAGAAACCTTAACATACCTTGTTTCATTCAACGATTACGCCTAGCATGAATTAGAATTTCCTTTATCAACTTAATATAAAATATAGGTTCATAATGAAGCTAATATTAGCCTTTAACACAACACAACTTTACCAAAATAGTACATAAATAAATTTTGGACAGATTGTATGTATTGGCGTAACTTTGGTGGTGTATCATCAAACTCTCCTTTCCTATTTAAACACCACATATCCTTACACAAAAATATTTTCCGCAACCATATAGAATACACAAAACTTACCCTACACAATGTATTACACCCAAAACACCACAACAATATATTAAACTCACAACTTTCGATCACCGTCACGTGAGTTCTTAACATCATTACAATGAGATTTCTCCATCCAAAGGTTAATTGAAAAAAATGAACTTGGTAGAGTACTTAACACACTTGAAGGGGAGTTCTCATCCTCTTTTTCTTTTATTCTTGAAGAGCCTAAGAATTCCTTCACATATACCTGAAAAAGAAGAGAAAACTTCTTAAAATGTCACACAGCTTGGAGTTCAACATAGGAAAAGGGGCTTCCATACTTCCTCAACTTCTCAGTACATGTTCTCTTAGATATATGCAGTAAATTATTACCACAATTATGAGTATTTTTACTTACCTCAATCTTGTAGAAAGTTGGAATTTTTTTCACAATCTCTTAGGATAGAAGGTGCTATATTTGGAGCTTAAGTTGAATGAGAGAAAGCTTCCAATTATTTTAGATTTTTATCAAGTATAAAGTGTCAAACTTTTGCAATAAATATGATCTTATAAAGGGTCACAAAAGATTCCTCTTTTGACCCATTTTAGACCTGAAATGGGTCAAGTATTTGGGTCAACTATAGGGTTAAGTTTGCCTTCAATTAGGGCTTCAAATTGGTCCAATTTTGTGGCTTCCTTTGTCTTCACTTTTAGGAAATAATTTAGTCAACTTGATGGAAAGTTTATACTTCATTTTGGGCTACCATTCGGTCTAGTAGGTTATGCACCTACTTGGCCCTTTAAGCATCTTTTTTGTGCCTCAACTTGTTCCTCTTTTAGACCTTAACTTATACTTTCTTTGGGCCTTAATGTGTTGGATGTTTTTGGGTAGATTTGATAATGATTATTATTGGCCAAGTTTAAGGTTAATTTGGGCCATTATTAAGTATAATAGTCCATGTAGTTTCTTTGTCGAATCGACCCTTGTAACTTGGGTCATTTGACTTAAGTAGGTGATGTACCTACTTATCACTTTTTAGCGTGAATAAGCCAAGAAAGTACCACAATAATTTTTTATCCCATTTTCCAAACCATCATCCTTAGATTTCAACTTAACACTTATATACATTTGTCTATTTCAACTATTGGCCCCAAATATCACCTTATCATCTCAATCTTAAACGTCTTCATCGGCATTAACTTAATACTATATGTGTTGAAAGAAATAGGGTGTCACATCGTTTTTCCCCTTAGGATCATTCATCCTCAAATGAGGGAAATAGATATAAGAGTTATATTATTGGGATTTCTTAAAATTTCAGCAAAGTTTCCTGTGTAATTTGGACTATCCAAAAACCTGAAACTAAGTAAAATTCAACCTATAAGCCTCACAGGGCGATGCAACAATATGCAAATAACTTAACAACAAAAATAATTATATCACATTCTCAGATGAAATGCAAAAGATGGACAAATTGACTTACTTTACTCCCTTGAACTTCTGGTCTCGTTCTCCTAAGTTGGTTTATCCCTTTCGTTCGGAAACAAGTAGGGATATTTAGATTTCATTTGTTTTTCAGCTTCCTATGTTAATTCTTCCACATTATTTTTCCTCCAAAGTACTTTCATAGAGGCTATCTCTTTAGTCTTCAACTTTAGAATCTGGTAGTCAAGGATAGCAATAGGAATCTCTTCATAAGATAAATCTTCTATCATCGACATATCTTCTATTAGGGTAATACGAAATGGATCTCCTATGTCTCTCCGTAATATTGACAGATGAAACACTAGGTGAACCGCCTCTAATTCTGAAGACAACTCTAGCTCATACAGTACATGCCCTATTCTTTGAATGTTTCTGTTTGGCCCTATATATCTTGGACTAAGCTTAACTTTCTAACCAAATCAGGTAACGCTGTTCATCGGGTAAACTTTAAGAATACCCATACATCAACATCAAACTCTATCTCTTGGCGTTGCACATCTGAATATGACTTCTACCTACTCTGACCTATTAGTAATTGTTCTCGTGTCAACTTTATCTTCTATTTTTTGGCTTGAATGGACCAAATTAGGTCCCAATAATTTAGCTTCTCTAACATCAAGCAACCAATTGGAGATCTACATTTTTGTCAATATTAAGCCCATATCTCATCCAAAACCTATTTTTGGGATGTCTGCTTCCATGATCTTTATCTGATGGTATCCGGACCTCAAATAAATTTTGGAGAAACATTTGGCCACCTGTAATTGATCAAATAAGTCATCAATCTTGGGGAGTGGATGTTTTTTCTTTATAGTGACTTTACTTAGTTGTCTATCATCTATACACATCCATAATGAGCTATATTTCTTGCTTATAAATAATATACGTGCACCTCAGGGGGATATACTTGGTCAGATAAACCCTTTGTCAAGAAGATCCTTCAATTGTTATGTTAGCTCTTTTAGCTCTGTAGGTAGTGGAGGACGTAGAATTTTAATGTTATGGGTGCTCAACTATCATAATCGTAATGTTGCTACTAGACCATAAGTGCCTCATAGTTTTATGGAACTTGACGATAAAAATAAATTTACGAGCCAATTATACTTAGTATTACCATTACAAAAAATATATGTCATTCTATTTAGAACGTTCTCATAAAATTTTTGTATTATTTAAAAAATGATGAATACCAGTATCATTATTTTATAGTTGTGAAAATCTTAAGCTTTACGCAAAACTAGATATTTATTTTGGAGATTGGCTATGGATGATTATAGAAGAGGTAGAAGTAGGCCGAAGAAGTATTAGACAGAGATGATTAAATAGGACATAACACAACTTTAGCTTATCGAGGAAATGACCTTAGAGAGAAGGCTATGGAGGAAAAAAATTGGGGTAGAGGGCTAGTTAGGTAGTTGAGAGTTATCTCGCATTTTCCGTTGTCATATTAGTAGTCTTAGTATTACTCTTGGAGTTTCTTTTTATTCCATTTTTTTTGCTGTTTAGTGTTTCTTGCACTTGGACTATCATTTTATTTTGTTGTAGTGATAGTTATTTTTTCTTTAATATGGTTTGTCATGCTTTCTTTAGCATTTTATATTGGCTTCTTCTCTCCCGTTGTTTTCTTCTTCTTTTTTCAAACCTCTTTACTTGAGCGAAGATTTATCGAACACAACCTCTCTATCTGCCAAGACAAGGGTGAGGTATGTGTACACAGTATCCTCCTCAGACCTCATACGTGAGATTACACTGAATATATTATTGTTGTTACTGTCAATTTTAAAAATAATAACTCTATAAAATGCAGCAAAAGCTCCATAATGGAAGTTACACCAAACAATACTAAGTTTCCACCTCCATTGAGAAAACTTAACAAAAATATTATGATTGCAAATTACTCTAAGATAAACTCATTTGGGTGAAAAAATAAAGTCGGTTGTTCGTTTGGATTGTATATTTTTCATTGATGTTTTATACTATGATTAAAGAAAGGAAAAAAGGAAAAGTGAAAGAAAAAAATTTTTAGTACCGGAGGAAAGAGAGGTGAGCGGAATAAGCATTGAAAAAAATAATCACAGTTTTATTATAATAATTGTGTGTTGATGTGTCGAATCGAACCACTATTCTTTTATTTCTTCAGAACTCAAAAAGAAGCATCCCAACCAACCAACCCACATTTTCTTTGTTTCTCTGGGTGCTCATGTCAAAAATTTATGTGTATATTGGTAAATATCTATATAAATACCCATGTTCTGTGTCGGGTTCAATGGGTGCTCGAGCACCCATCCCCTTTTACATGGGTCCGCCGGTGTGTGTAGGGGCCATCCTATAAGGTTGAATGGATAGAAGTTGGGAATCAATATTTACATCAATACCGAACTCTATTACTCTATCTGGTGGAAGCCCTAGAAGTTCCTCAGGGAACACATCAAGATACTGTCTTATAATTGGTACAGATAAGAGAGTTGGTGCCTCCTCGTCATCACTAAGATCCCGTACTAGGACCATATGATATAAGAACCCTTTTATGATAAATTCCTTGCGTAAAGGTAGGAAATGAACTGACCTGCAAACATCACAATGTTACCCTTCTATTCCAAGACTGGCTTGTCTGAAAATTGAAATCGTATAATTTTAGCTCAACAATCAATAGTGGCATAACAAATATATAGACAATCCATGCCCATGATAAGGTTAAAGTCAACCATTTTAAGCTCAATCAAATTTGCCAAAGTGGCTCTACAACTCACATAATGGTGCAATTTTGATAACCCTCCTAGCTATAACTATCTCTCCAACTGGAGTTGACACTACAAATGGTCCTAAAATTTTTTTGGTTTACCCTAAACTTCCCTACAATATATAAGGAGTAATATATGACAACTTAGACACTAGATCTATTAGCACATACATGTCATGCCTAAAAATGGATGGAATACGTATAACATCAGGGGATGCCTCGAAATCCTAACGACCTGAATTTGTAATACCCCAAAAGTTCTTAAGACTAAGTTCAAGATTTTAAAGTGTTAAGTAGGATAAATGTAACATCCCGGAAGTCCTAGAGATCAGACCCCAGAGTTAGAAGAAGTTCAGCAGAAATAAAGTCAGTAGAAATTTGTTGTAGAACGAGTCAGGGAACGACTCGTTAGGTGACCCCACGGGTCGTAGTCTGAATTGTGGGGGAGCAGTCAAGGGAGGTGATCCGTATTAGTGGAAACGGATGAAATGAACAGTCATCTTGCATGGCAACGACTCGTCAAGTCAGTCGTTACGAGGGAGAAGCTTTGGTTTTAAAGGAGTTTCCAGTGTACTTGACGGAAGGACATGAAAACTCGTTTGGTGTGGTGATGAGTCGTTACATTGGTCGTTTCCTGAAGATTGATAATTTCCAGTATACCTGATGAGTCCACCTAACGAGTCGTTGGGTAGGACAACGACTCGTCAGGTGAGTCGTGGGGACGGTTCGGGCAATTTTTCCAGATTTCTTCAAGGGCATTTTAGTAATCTCCTACATTTTTTACTTATAAACCA
This sequence comes from Datura stramonium, assembly GCA_018107945.1. Lineage (NCBI taxonomy): Eukaryota > Viridiplantae > Streptophyta > Magnoliopsida > Solanales > Solanaceae > Datura > Datura stramonium. Next base: position 165,528 of record JACEIK010002463.1, read on the forward strand.
CGTGATTTTGGGCTATACCTTGCACGCTTTTCAGGGTGTTTTTCATTCCTCACCCTCATTCTCTCAACTCTCCTGCTTCCTCCTCTCTTCTAAAAATTCTAGGGTTTCACGGAGGTGTTCTTCAAGATTCAAGGAAGCTCTTGAGTGGGAATTTCTTCTACCAGGTATGCGGGTTTTTCAACAAGGATACTCTTCCATCCTTATGCCCAAAACTAATTTCATTAAATACCGATTCCGATAATTCTAGAAAAGCATGATATAGGGTTTGTAAAAAGGGTAAATTCTTCCTTATTCTTCTTATATGATAATATCTACTGCGAATATGAATTTAATTAGATTATTTATTGATTTTTTATCTTGGATTATGAAATATTGGTTATGTATGTGTGTAGTATGTTCTTAAATTGATTAGAGTATTAAATGGAAATCATTTATTTCTCCCATAATTATCGTAGCTATTCATGATCATGATGGAAGTGTGGAAATATTGTACAAGTAATCCTAATAATTTGATTATGATATTGATAACCATGTTGGGTTGAGTAGTATTTGTGGGCTTGAGTAATTGAAGTAAATTTTGTACCATCACTAGGTCCTATATTTAGTTGATTGGGCATGACTACATTGCATCTACATTGTTGAACTATGAAGCTTGGGCGGATTGTATATATTTTTCCTAACTAAATCGTTTTTATAAAATCTTAGAATCCAAAACGTCCGTGGCTAAAGAATTCATAAAATGAGTGATTATGAAAAGTGTGTAAAATGTTTGTAAACGTAAATAAACGAAGTCATGCATTTTGATAGAGTATGAGTTGAATTTTATAAACCATGTATGATCTTATATTACCTATTGATAAGGTGAGTTCAGAATTTAAATGCCATGATAGAATAATGCCAGTACAAATTTATAGCATGCTCGTTTGGGTGAGAGGTCAAAGCTAATGAGAAAATTGGTTCTGTGATAATGCGAATCATGATGATAAATCCTATGACTAATATGTCAACTTGTTGAGCCAGTGCCTACTAAAAGATAGCTCTCTTCCTGTTAAAGATGAGTATTGCATGATGAGGGTGGTGAACGTTCTTGTCTCTAATTCGTTGTTGCAATTTAGATTAGCATTATTCAGTTGGGATTCTCGTCAGCAAGAGTATTTCTCTAGTTCGTCGGGATCCTCAATAGTAGAGAGTGACTCTCTAGCATCAGTTGGGATCCTCAATAGTAGAGAATGACTCCCTAGCATCAGTCAGGATCCCCAATAGTAGAGAGTAACTCCCTAGCATCAGTCGGGAACCTCGATAGTTGAGAGTGACTCCCCATTCTCCTTAGTAGAGAGATACTCCCTCAATGATGATATCAATATGATTAAGTCGTGCATGACCCAGCTTTAAGATTATAATGGATAAATAAGTTGATGATTAGTCTCAATTATCAGTAATGACTGAGTACAATATGTGATGCTAAATTTTAGATTCGGCACTTATTAAATGTCTAGAACTTGACCCTTATGTGTGAGTTCTAAGATGTTATATAGATGAGATGTAAAGAGAAATTTACATATATATATATATATATATATATATATATATCTTTGTATATGAATCATAGAGTATGTGTAATAACGTTGAAGTTCCTATATTAATGTCTTTGATTAAATCCTCTTGTATATTTGTATATTTAATTGTTTATGCTATCCCGCATGCTTAGTATATTCCAAGATCTTTGTATATGAATCATAGAGTATGTGTAATAACGTTGAAGTTCCTATATTAATGTCTTTGATTAAATCCTCTTCGTATATTTGTATATTTAATTGTTTATGCTATCCCGCATGCTTAGTATATCCAAGGTACTGACCGCACACCTTTTTTTGCTATATCGTTTCATGATATGGATTCAGGTCTCCAGGTTCAACCGTGTGGTTAGATATGTTTCTCCTTCTCCCAGCTATTAGTGGTGAGTCGTCATCTTCCAAGGACGCGATTTATATTCTTGTTTTCTTATATTTTAGTTTTCAAACTTTGGGAGTTATCTGAGGGCTTGTCCTAGCAACTCATCAATTTAGTAAAAGGCTTTCGGACTTTTCTAGACAGTTTCAGCTATGTATCTAAGTGTTATTAATTTGTCTTTATGGATTATATTAGATTTCTTGTTATTTTCTTGCACTCATTTATGTTGTTAGTCATATCTGATGTTAAGTGTATACTATGATTATGTAATGGGTCGACTTGGAGCCCTTCGGGTTTCCTTGTCCGGTGTTACAGCTCGGGTGTAAAATCGGGTCATGAAAAACATGGTATCAGAGCCAAGGTTTAGAGTGTCCTAGGGTGTATGAAAACCGCATTAACTAGAAACTTCTTCATGGTTGTGAAGAGCGCCACACTTATGACGAGGAGGCTACGAGACATTTTAGGAATGTTCCCTTTCTTCATGATTCTCATCGTGCGTAGAGTATGAAGCTCTAAAAAGTTCTTCCCTATGACTCGTGCTTTATGCGCTTGCATATAAGTCCTCCTAGATGAGCAAATGGAAGAATAAATTGTAATGATCACCAGCAGGCACCACTAGCCTCGGCAAACCCAAGGGACGACCATGTTACCCATGCCGAGTTCCGAACAATTCTTAATATGTTGGCACAGGCTATAACAATCCAGATTAATCAGCAAGCAATGGCCCGTATTCCATAGAATGGAAATGTAGCGGCAACTAAGGTAAGAGATTTTCTTCGAATGAACCCACCAAAATTCTTAGGGTCGAAGGTGGATGAGGACCCCTATGAGTTCTTGGAAGAGATTCAAAAGATCACAAACATCATGGGGGTGACGGGAATTAAAAGCGCAGACTTAGCCTCCTACCAGCTAAAAGGAGTTTCTTACATTAGGTTTAGTCAATGGAGGGACAGTCGAGGGGTTGGAGCAGGCCCCGTGAGTTGAAATGAATTTAAAACCGCATTCTTGTACATGTTTTTCCCTGGAGAGTTAAGAGAGGCTAAGGCCGCAGAATTCATCAACCTGAAACAAAATGACATGATAGTACAAAAGTGCGCATTGGAATTTACCGGCTATCCAAGTATATCACAGAGATAGTAGTGGACCAGAGGGACTGAGTGAGCAGGTTTGTGAATGGAGTGTCAGACTCATTGATTAAAGAGTGAAGGACTTCCATGTTGCACAGGAATATAGACTTCTCACTTTTGGTTATATTTGTGCAACAAATGGAGGCAAAACAAGTAAAGGAAAAGGAGAGAGAGGCCAAGAGTGCCAGGAAAGGAAATTCAGAATCCTCTTTGCCAAGGACGAGTGGTGAACACCACCCATTTTCTCAGCAAACGTCGACAGCCCCAACATTTTCAACAGTCAGTGCCCCATACAGACCTAGAGTGAGGGGGATCACGTATCCCATGTGTGCTAGCTGTGGGAAGAACCAATTGGGAGAGTGTATGTTTGGGTCGGATGTTTTTTTCTGGTGCGTCTAGTCAGGCCAGAAGCACCGGGATTGCATAGCAGCAAATCGAGGTTAGAGTAGGTCCTCGGTTTTTTCTTCAGTGGCCCCCACAGTCACCCATTTCGGCAGGATGCAGTATATAGCCCAGAGAGCGAACGTCGTCAAAATCACTCCCATTCTAGAACAACACACAAGGATAAAGGAGGGTCGCCAGTAGTGGAAACAGGTATGTTGTATGCTTTGTATTATCCCTTATATCATATCATCCTAGTATTGAAAAAGAAGGCCTATTGTGATTGCAGGAAGATATTGTCGGCGAGTCATATGAATAGATGTTAGTGTGAGGCTTGTACTGAAGGTTAGTGGTGAAAGAGAAGCTAGAAGTTGTAAATTTTACTAACCATAAGGAAGATTCAGGATCCTTAAAATGATGGCTTTAAGCTAAGCGGGAGATACTGAGTATGTGAAGTAAGTCGGACCTTGAGAATACCCATCAAAGGGATTTCATCCTTAGTAGTTACAGTATGTCGACATCTACTATGTTTAGATAACCTCCCTTTTATCTCGGTTAGAGTTAAGTTATGTCTCTATTCCTATGCACAGATTCCCGATGTTTAGAGGTAACCGCTTAAGACAATAATGTCAGTCTTGCTCTATAAGTTCTCTATGCTCATTTTCATGTTATGAATCAGTTATGTATGTTAATCCATGTTTTCTTATGTGTTCAGACCGTACTCAATCATTGGAAGTTGTTTGTTAACTTAGTAGCTTCAGATTATCTCAAGTATGTGCTCAGTTCTAGATTTCGGGGATGACTAATTCTTATGAAATCCTTACCCTCAGTTAGATTAAATATTGTGAATCCTAGCTTAGTATCGGAAAGTGATTTGAGAATGAAGAATAAATTCGTATCAGTACCGTGGTGAATTAAAGGGGGAAAGAGTTCTTTCCGGTGTTTTTTTTAGTTCTATGCTTGTATCATGTTCTTCAGTATTCCTTGAGTCATGGTATGCATGTTAGATGTGCATTTTCAGGTTTGGTTTATAAGGTTGGTTGTTACAGTCAATTATAAGGTGAATTAGCTGTGATTGATTAATATTTGAATATCGGCTTCGTCTCTATCTTTTCAACATGTATTAACATTGGACAAGGTAGGCTTTGGGTGGGAATGTGTAACACCCCCGGAAGTCCTAGAGATCAGTTAGGAGATAGAAGAAGTTCAACAGAAAAAGTCAGCGAAATTTGTTGCAAACGATTAGGATATACTCGTTAGGTGACCCTACAAGCTGTGGTCCGACTAGTGGGAGAGCAGTCAAGGGGAGGTTATCCGGACCGGTGGAAATGGACGGCGATGAGTCATCTTTCCACAGCAGCGACTTACATCCTTGATCGTTAGGAGGGAGAACCTTTGGTTTTAAAGGAGTTTCAACTGTACTTGACGAAAGGACATGATGACTAATTTGGTATGGTGATGAGTCATTACGTTGGTCGTGTCTTGAAGATTGATAATTTCGATTAACACAGCATTTGCCTCTTGAGTCGTGGTGGACAACAGCTCATGGGTGTCGTGGGGGATTAGACATTTTCCAGATTTCTTTCAGGGCATTTTGTAAACTCCTACGCTTTTAAATTCTAAACTACGTCGTTTTGGTATGTACCTTTCACGCTTTTAAGGGGTTTTTTTCATGCATAACCTCATTCTCTAAACTCTCCTTCTTCCTCCTCTCTTCTCAAAATTCTAGGGTTTCACGGAGGTGTTCTTCCAAGCTTCAAGGAGGCTCTTGAGTGGGAATTTCTTCTACCAGGTATGCAGGTTTTCAACAAGGATACTCTTCCATCCTTGTGCCCCAAATATATTTTCATTAAATTCTAATTTCGATAATTCTAGAAAAGCATGATATAGGGCTAGGTAAAAAGGGTAAGTGCGTCCTTATTTTTCTTATATGCTAATATCTACTGCGATTATAAATTTAATTGGATTATTTATTGATGGATTATCTTGGATTATGAAATATAGGTTGAGTATGTATGTGTGTAGTATGTTCTTCTTAAATTGATTTGAGTATTAAATGAGAATCATGCATTTCTCCCCTGATCATCGTAGAAAGTGTGATCATGACGAAAGTGTGGAAATATTGTATAATTAAGCCTAATGATTTTATTATGATATTGATTACCATGTTAGGTTGACTAGTAGTTGTGGACTTGAGTAATTGAAGTAAATTTTATTGTCATCACCATGTCCTAGATTTAATTGATTGGAGGCATGACTAGATTGAATCTATATTGTTGAACTATGAAGCTTGGGTGGATTCTATATTATTTTCCCTCTAAATCAATTTTATAAAGTCTTAGAATCCAACGCCCGTAGCAAAGAGTTCATAAAAGGAGTGATTATGACAAGTGTGTGAAATGTTTGCTTACCTAAATAAACGAAGTCATGCATTTTGATAGCATATGAGTTGACTTTTATAAACCATGTGTGATCTTATATTACCTATTTAATGAGGTGAGTTTAGAATTGAAATGCCATGATAGAATAATGCTTTATCATAATTTATGCATGTTCATTTTGATGAAGGTTAAAGCTAATGAGGAAATTGATTGCAGCGATAATGAGAATCATGATGGTAAATCACGCTGACTAATATGTCCAGCATTGAGCTGCGCATACTGCGTGATAGCTCTAATCCTTTTAAAAGATGAGTATTGCATGATGGGGGTGGTGAACGTTCTTGTCTCTAATTAGCCATTGCAATTTTTGATTGAAGTATTAGTCAGTCAGGATTCTTGTAAGAAAGAGTATTTCCCCGATCAATGGGGATCCTCAATAGTAAGTGACTCCTAGATAAAATTAAGGGATCCTCAATAGTATAAGTGACTCCTAGCATGGTGGGATCCTAAATAGTAAGTGACTCTAGCACAGTCAGGATCCTCTATAGTAGAAAGTGGCTCTCCCTAGCATCAGTTAGGATCCTCATATAGAAAGTGACTCCCTAGCATGATCGGGATCCCACGATGACCAGGAAGTAACTCCACCCCAGCATCGTCGGGAACCTCTATAGTAAGAAGTGACTCCCCGATCTCCTTAGTAAGCTCCCTCAGCCAGTAGTCATATTATGATTAAGTCATGCATGACCAGCTTTCACGTTACTGATGATTAATAAGTTTTATGATCAGTCTCGGTTATACGTGTGACTCGGTACAATATGTGATGCTAAATTTAGATTCCGCCCTTATTAGATGTCTAGAACTTACAGCCCGTAGCCATGAGTTCTAAGATGTTATATAGATGAGATGTAAAGATAAGTACCTTATATATATATATATATATATATCTTTGTATATGAATCCTAGAGTATGTGTAATAACGTTGAAGCAACTACATTATGTCTTTGATTAAATACTTTTCATATATTTTTATCTAGTTGTTTATGCTATCCGCATACTCAGGTACATCCCAGTGCCGGCCGCACACCTTTTGTGCTAAATCATTTCATGATATAGATTGAGTCTCCGAGTTGTTGACCAGCGTGATTAGATACGCTTCTCCTTCTCCCATCTATTAGTAGTGAGTCCTCATCTTACGAGGACGCTATTTATATTCTTGTGTTATTATGTTTGATTTTCAGACTTTGGGAACCGCTGAGGTTTTGTCAACAACTCATCAGTTTAATGCAAAGCTTTCGGACTTGTCTAGAGTTTTCGGCTATGTATCTAAGTGTTATTAATTTGTCTTTATGGATCATATTAGATTTCTTGTTGCTTTCTTCCACTCATTTATGTTTTAGTCATATCGATGTTGATGTATGCTATGATTATGCCATAGGTCTACTTGAGCCTTTCGGGGGTTCCTTATCCCGTGATACGACTATAAATTGTAAACTCGAGTCGTGACAACAAACCTAAATTTTTGTCTCGGTATGATCGATGCTCACGAATTCATTATGAGGATAGTATGACTCATAGGAAGACTGGAGAGTAAGGTTCAATAATTGTCCTTTGAAACTGAAGTCCCCACCAACTATGAGTTGTGGTGTGTAGGTGAAACTCATTGTGCGGTGTAAGAAGAATTGGAATCTTTTTCTGGTGATGATTATGAGTGGGGGTATGGCATAGGTTGGAGTTACGGATCTCGGTAGGATTTGGAACTTTTCAGAAGTGTTGTGTTTTGGGACTTGGTAAAGTATGGAAGGATACAATGAGTCATAGGTCGATTGTATGACTTAAGTGTTGCAGTAGTAGCACTTGGTAGTTCGATTTTCCTACGATTTTATTAAGGGTATTTTTTAACTTCTAAGCTCTGAGCCTAAACTACATCATTTAAAGCTTAGTTAGGAGGATTTAATAGGGTTTAGACTATTCTAACCTATTCCCTCCCCATGCACTCAAGGTTAGGGAATTCTATGGAGCTCAAGCTAGCAAAATTCATGTTCATCTCAATTCTCTTGGACTTTTTCAAGGAAAATGTGAAATGAGATTAATTACCTAGGTATGTAGGAGCCATGAATGAGAGATTTCATTTCCTCTCCTTCCCCAATTTCCTCCTCAGTTTAGGTGCAAGTCTTAAGGACAAGTTTATTATCTTGTGAGGTTTTAATCCAATTTTGTTATGCCCTTTTCGAGCGAATCCTTATAGTTTCACGGTTTCATTGACAAAAGGTTATCAAATGGTGTAATTACAGTTGAAATGATCAGAAAATAATATGTGAGTTAATATGTGCTCTGGGTTGAAAATATGATTAAAAAATCTTTAAAAAGAAGAGACCCTTAGTTACATAATTTGAAAATGGAAATCGGGAATTGAATTCATTATAAGATCTATTTATCATTTTTAGAAGACATTAACCATTTATTAGGGGTCAATTCCCTTCATGTTTTAAGTGATATTTTAATATTATTTAGATGTATTTTTAATTATTTTAAATTACAGTTCATGATGTCTAATTTTGAAAATATTATGCTCAATTATGCAAGTTTAATGAAAAGTTAATATTATGATTTATGTTTTCAAGCTTGATGAAATGTTTATCATGAAAGAATGTATATGAATTACCCATGCATGAATCCATGATTTTTTATTAGAAAGTCTATTTTCAAGTATGTCCCAAAGTTAGGCAAGCCCACATGATCTAAGAATGTTTTCATGATTTAGTTCAAGTTTATGATGTTAGCTTACCACATTGTTTTGGAGTCCACACTCCCACTTTTCAGCTTGTGGTATTATCACGCCCAAGTCTATACCTAGAAGAAGGCCGATGAAGGGCATACACACGCGTTATATATAAATATTTTCATCGCCACTATGTTTGAAAACAAATTTATGTGCGTTTGCGAGTATTTACGTTATATATTTGTGAAAAGAGCTAAAGTATCTGATTAAGATGCTTTAAAGGGGCTAAAAATGATGGATTTTAATGTATTTGAGGCTTATGGAATGAATATGAAGAAGTTGGAATGAATAATACAACGAGCAAGGAATATCGCACTACATAGCACTGTTGGGCGACCAGATGCGAGGCACTGGCCTTTGTGCAGCTAGATGCGCAAGGCACTGGCCTTGCTGTGCAGCTAGATGCGCAAGGCCTTCAGCCTTCTTTGCGTTCTTCATCTTGTGACGTGGCCCTTGTGGCATGCGATTCTATGCGCGAGGCGCAGTCTCCACTGCCACGATAAGTATGCGAGATGCGCAGAAGCTACACGATGACATGTACGAGAGGCTGCAGCCGTTCCAGCACTAAAGCAGGCGTGAGCCTGGCCTTTCGGCGCTAAAGCGGGCGCGAGGAGCTCTTAACCTATGCAATGCAGCCCGCTAAGCGGGAAAGAGTTCAAATGGTCAGCAATAAGAAAAGAAATCCCACTTCAACTATGAGGAGCTTCCAATCCCAAATCAAATCGCAAAGCAACATGAAAAGCATAAATCTAATACTATAAATACCCTTTTATTTTAATGTAATATCTAAGTTTTAGAGAATTTGGAAAAGGTCTTCAGTCTTAAGTCTTAACACGTTATGAATATATAAGTTTAGACATACGATTGCTCAGTTCTAGATTTGAGGGGATGACTAATTCTTATGAAATCCTTACCCTCAGTTAGATTAAATATTGTGAATCCTGAATTAGTATCGGAAAATGATTTGAGAATGAAGAATAAATTACGCCTTAGTGCAGTGAGTGAATTAAAGGGGAAAGAGTTCTTTCCGGTGTTTTTTTTTAGTTCTATGCTTGTATCATGTTCTTCAGTATTCCTTGAGTCATGGTATGCATGTTAGATGTGCATTTTCAGGTTTGGTTTATAAGGTTGGTTCGGAGTCAGATGCTCCGGTGTGGTTAAATTGTGATTGATTAATATTTGAATATAGAAACAAAGTCTCTATCTTTTCGGCATGTTCCTTGACATCGAGGGGCGAATGTTCCCAGTGGGGAGGCTCATTGTAACACCCCAGAAGTCTAGAGATCAGACCTGGAGATAGAAAGTTCAGCAAAAAAAAGTAAGCGAGAATTTGTTAACGAGAACAGAGTCGGAAATACTCGTTAGGTGACCACAAGGCGTAGCGAGGGTCCGACTAGTGGGAGAAGCCGAGTCAAGGGATGTTATCCGGACCAGTGGAAATGGATGACCTGACAGTCATCTTTCCTGCAACGACTTGTCAACTCAGTCGTTAGGAGGGAGAACCTTTGGTTTTAAAGAAGTTTCAATGTACTTGACGAAAGGACATAGCTGACTAATTTGGTATGGTGATGAGTCATTACGTTGGTCGTGTCTTGAAGACTAGTATTCGATTGTACGATGACTGCACCCTAACGAGAGTCGTTGGGTAGGACAACAACTCGTCAGGTGAATATTAAATTCGATTCGGAACCAATTTTCAAGATTTTTTTAGGGCATTTTGTAAACTCCTACGCTTTAAACTCTAAACTACGTCATTTTGTGTATGTACCTTGCGTTTTAAGGGGTTTTTTCATGCCTAACCCTCATTCTCTAAACTCTCCTTCTTCACTCCTCTCTTCTCAAAATTCTAGGGTTTCACGGAGGTGGTTCTTCAAGCTTCAAGGGAAGCTCTTGAGTGGGAATTTCTTCTACCAGGTATGCGGGTTTTCAACAGGATACTCTTCCATCCTTGTCTTACAGTATATTTTTCATTAAATTGATTTCGATAATTCTAGAAAAGCATGATATAGGGCTAGGTAAAAAGGGTAAATTCGTCCTTATTCTTCTTATATGCTAATATCTACTGCGATTATAAATTTAATTGGATTGTTATTGATGGATTATCTTGGATTATAGGGAAATATGAGTTGGTATGTATGTGTGTAGTATGTTCTTCTTAAATTGATTTGGTATTAAATGAGAATAAATGCATTTCTCTCCACGATCATCGTAAAAATTAATGATCATGACGAAAGTGTGGAAATATTGTATAATTAAGCCTAATGATTTTATTATGATATTGATTACCATGTTGGTTTGACTAGTAGTTGTGGACTTGAGTAATTGAAGTAAAACTTTATATCATCACCATGTCCTAGATTTATTGATTGGGCATGACTAGTTACATCTATATTGTTGAACTATGAAGCTTGGTGGATTCTATATTGTTTCCACTCTAAAATCGTTTTTATAAAGTCTTAGAATCCAAAACGCCCATGGCTAAGGGATTCATAAAAGGAGTGATTATGACAAGTGTGTGAAATGTTTGCTTACTAAATAAGCGAGAGTCATGCATTTTTGATAGCATATGAGTTGACTTTTATAAACCATGTGTGATCTTATATTACCTATTTAATGAGGTGAGTTTAGAATTGAAATGCCATGATAGAATAATGCTTGTACGAATTTATAGCATGTTCGTTTGGGGTGAGAGTTAAAGCTAATGAAGTGAATTTATGTGATAATAAGAATCATGATGATAAATCTTGTGACTAATATGTCTTCAACATCGAGCTTTGCGCATACTAAATGATAGCTCTAATCTGTTTAAGGTGAGTATTGCATGATGAGGGTGGTGAGCGTTCTTGTCTCTAATTAGCCATTGCAATTTTGATTAGTATTAGTCAGTCGGGATTCTTGTAAGAAAGAGTATTTCCCGATCAATCGGGATCCTCAATAGTAAGGAGTGACTCCCTAGAATCCGTCGGGATCCTCAATAGTATAGAGTGACTCCCTAGCATCAGTCGGGATCCTAAATAGTAGAGAGTGACTCCTAGCATAAGTCGGGATCCTCTATAGTAGAGAGTGACTCCCTAGCATCGGTTAGGATCCTCAATAGTAGAGTGACTCCCTAGCATCAGTCATGAGATCCCCAATAGTAGAGAGTAACCCCTTAGCATCGATCGGGAACCTCTATAGTAAAAGTGACTCCCTAGTATCAAGTAGAGAGAGACTCCCTAAATGATGATATCTATATGATTAAGTCGTGCATGACCCAGCTTTTAGGTTATAATTGAGGTGTAAGTTTATGATCGAGTCTCGATTATCGGTAATGACTCATTTCAATATGTGATGCTAAATTTGATTCGCCCTTATTAGATGTCTAGAACTTGACCTTTATGCATGAGTTCTAAGATGTTATACAAATTAGATGAGATGTAAAGAATAAATTCCTTATATATATATATATATATCTTTGTATATGAATCCTAGAGTATGTGTAATATGTTGAAGCAACTACATTAATGTCTTTGATTAAATACTTTTCATATATTTTTTTATTTAGTTGTTTATGCTATCACATGCTCAGTACATCCCAGGTACTGTCCGCACACCCTTTTGGTGCGCCGCCATTTCATGATATAGATTCAGGTCTCCAGGTTCAGCCGCGTGATTAGATACGCTGTCCTTCTCCCATACATTGATGGTGAGTCTCGTCTTACAGGGACGCTATTTATATTCATGTGTTATTATGTTTCCAGTTTTCAGACTTTGGGAGTTAGCTAGGGGTTAGTGCAACAACTCCTCAGTTTAGTAAAGGCTTTCGACTTGTCTAGAGAGTTTCAGCTATGTATCTAAGTGTTATTAATTTGTCTTTATGGATCATATTAGATTTCTTGTTGTTTTCTTCCTCCATTTACATGTTTTTAGTCATCGATGTTAAGTGTATGCTATGAATTGTGCCATGGGTCTACTTGGGCCTTTCCGGGTTCCTTATCCCGTGATACGACTGGGGTATGGCTCCGAGTCGTGACAGCAAACTAAATTTTTATCTCAGGTATGATCGATGCTACGGTCGTATGAGGATAGTATGACTCATGGAAGACCTATAGTAAGGTTCAATAATTGTCCTTTGAAACTAGGAGTCCCCACTAACTATGAGTTGTGGTGTGTGGGTACGACTCGTTGTACTGATTGGCAAGAAGAGGTGGAATCTTTTTCTGGTGATGATTATACGAGGTGGGGGTATGGCATAGGTTGGAGTTACGGGTCTCGGTAGAAGTTTGTGGAACTTTTCGAAGTGTTGTGTTTGGGACTTGGTCGGTATGGAAGGATACAATGAGTCATAGGTCCGTTATACATGACTCGTGTTACGGGTCATGTACTTGGTAGTTTAGTTTTTCACACGATTTTATTAGAGTATTTTTTCAAATTCTAGCTCCACAGCCTAAACTACATCATTTAAAAGCTTGAGATTAGGAGGATTTAATAGGGTTTAGACTATTCTAACCTATTCCCTCCCCATGCACTCAAGGTTAGAGAATTCCTATGGAGCTCAAACTAGCAAAATTCATGTTCTTCTCCAATTCTCTTGGGCTTTCGGAAGAATATAAAATGAGATTAATTACCTAGGTATGTAGGGCATGAATGAGAGATTCCATTTCACTTTCATACTAATTTCTCCCTCAAGTTTATGAATTCAAGTCTTAAGGACAAGTTTATTATCTTGTGAGGTTTTAATCCAATTTTGCTATGCCCTTTTCTGACGAATCATATAGTTTTACGGTTTCATCGACTAAAAAGGTTATCAAATGAATTGTAATTACAATTGAAATGATTGGAAAGGAAATGTGAGTTAATATATGCTCTAAGGTTGAAAATATGATAAAAAAATCTTTAAAAAGAAGAGTCCCTTAGTTACATAATTTGAAAATAAAATCGGGAATTGAATTCATTATAAGATCTATTTATCATTTTTAGAAGACATTAACCATTTATTAGGGGTCAATTCCCTTCATGTTTTAAGTGATATTTTAATATTAATGGGAATGTTTTATAATTTTTTCAAATTACGATTCATGATGTCTAATTTTGAAAATATTATGCTCAATTATGCAAGCTTAATGAAAGTTAATATTATGATCTATGTTTTCAAGCATGATGAAATGTTTATCATGAAAGAATGTATATGAATTACCCATGCATGAATCCATGATTTTTTATTAGAAAGTCTATTTTCAAGTATGTTAAAGTTAGGCAAGCCCACATGATGTAAGAATGTTTTCTGTGATTTAGTTCCGTTTGCTGATGTTAGCTTACCACATTGTTTTGAATTCCCTCCCTTTTCAGCTTGTGGTATTATCAAGCGCCCCAAGTCTATACCCTAGAAGAGACTGATGAAGAAGTGCACACTTCATGTAAATATTTTTCACGTACTTCACTATGTTTGAGAACAAATTTATGTGCGTTTGCGAGCTACGTTATATATTTGTGAAAAGAGCTAAAGTATCTGATTAGATGCTTTCAGTGCTAAAAATGATGGATTTTAATGTATTTGAGGCTTATGGACTGAATATTATGAAGTTGGAATGAATATTACAACGAGCAAGGCATATCACACTCACACCTTGCTGTTCGGTGACCGGTGCACGAGGCAGCGACCTTGGCATGCAACTAGATGCGCAAGGCGCGCGCACTTTGCGTTAACAAATGCGCGACGTGGCCCTTGTGTTGTGCGATTCTATGCGCTAGGCGCGGTCTCTTTTGCACGATAGTGTGCGCGATGCGGCGCCAATGCACGATGACATGCACGAGGTGCGGCCTCTCAGCGCTACGCGGGCGCGAGGCGCGACCTTTCCAGTGCTAAAGCGAGCGCGAGGAGCTCTTAACCTATGCAATGCAGCCCGCTAAGCGGGAAGGGTTCAAATGGTCAGCTTAATAAGCAAATCCCACTTCAACTATAGAAAAGGCTTCCAATCCCAAATCAAATCGCAAAGCAACATGAAAAGCATAAATCTAATACTATAAATACCCTTCTAATTTCATGTAATATCTAAGTTTTAGAGAATTTGGAAAAGGTCTTCAGTCTTAAGTCTTAACACGTTATGAAGACATAGTTTAGACATACGATTACTCGATTCTAGATTTCGAGGATGACTAATTCTTATGAAATCCTTACTCGATTGGATTAAATGTGTGAATCCTGATTAGTATCGGAAAGTGATTTGAGAATGAAGAATAAATTCGTATACGATTACGTGGTGAATTAGGGAAAGAGTTCTTTTCGGTGTTTTTTTAGTTCTATGCTTGTATCATGTTCTTCAGTATTCCTTGAGTCATGGTATGCATGTTAGATGTGCATTTCAGGTTTGGTTTATAGGTTGGTTGGAGTGGATGCTCAGGTGTGTGGTTAAATTGTGATTGATTAATATTTGAATGTAAACGTCTCTATCTTTTCAGCATGTTCAGCCAACAATCGGACGAATGTTCCCAGTGAGGAGATATTGCATAACACCCGAAGTCCTAGAGATCGGACCACCGAGATAGAAGAAGTTAGGCGGAAAAAAAAAGTAGCGAGAATTTGTTGAGGCAGAGTCGGGGAAATACTCGTTAGGTGACCCTACAAGGCGTAGTCGAGCTAGTGGGAGAGCGATCCAAGGAGGTTATACCGCGGACCGAGTGGAAATGGACGGCACGTGAGTCACTTCTTTCCTGGCAACGACTTGTCAACTCGGTCGTTAGGAGGGAAGACCTTTGGTTTTTAAAGGAGTTTCCGGTGCCAACGACGAAAGGACATGGCGACTAATTTGGTATGGTGATGAGTCATTCATTTGGTCGTGTCTTGAAGATTGATAATTTCAGTGTACTGTGTTTGCACCTAACAGAGTCGTTAGGTAGGACAACAACACGTGGGTGATGCATTAAATTCGGATTGGCGGGCAATTTTTCAGATTTCAGCTAGGCATTTTTGTAAACTCCTACGCTTTTAAATTCTAAACTACGTTGTTTTGGTATGTACCTTGCACGTTTTAGGGGTGTCTATAGTAGGGTGCGTAAAGTGGAACGGAAGAAAAGGAAAGAAAGAAACTAAATGCTGTGAATTAGCTCAATGATGAAAAGAAAAATCCCTACTAGTCACCTAAGTTGAAAAATTGAAAAAATAAAGGAGGTATAAGGAGAAAATTTGGAAATTGTAAGAGAATGTGTAAAAATCAAAGTGTTGTAGTATTAAGTGCTTAGGGAGACTAGTCACGATTTTGGCCAAATAGTTCCTACCGTCCCTTAGCCTACATTACAACCAAATTTAAGTCATAATTGATCCTTGATTCAAAATTCTATATTAGCGGAGTATTACACTAAGGGCAAGTCTATGGGTCGTCTTTTGCATGTGTTGAGTTCTTTCGGAGAGTGAGACGAGTATTTCATTTATGACCAAGTGTATATTGACTTATATCTTGTGTGAGAAAAGGGCATCTCTCAAAATTGTGAGGGGCACAATGATAAGACTTTGGTTTAATCTTGATTGCTAAATTACATATAATTCATGTTGGCCCAAAATATGTCTTGATGAGTTAGTTTTAAAAGCTAAGTGATTTGAACTTTGACATTTTAATGTTGAACCAATATGCATGCAGTGAGTTGTTCAGGCTTCATGGGTTTAATCTCGTGGTCCTAAGTGTAAGTAGACCTATTCATAGGATGAATTTTGTGATTAATTGTTAGAGAGGAAGTAGTAGTTGTTTGAGGGCAGACAATAGTTTAAGTGTGGGGTGTTGATGAAGGCCGTACTCATGCACGCTTCATAGACATATTTTCCATACTTTACTATGTTTGACAACAAATTTATGTGAGTTTGCATGTATTTATATTTATATATTGATGAAAAGAGATAACGTATGTGATTAGATTCTTTCGGGGCTAAAAATTATGGATTTGAATGTATTTGAGGCTTATGAAATGAAGATGAGGAAGTTGGAATGAATAGTGCAAAGAGAAAGGCATATTGCACTACTGGCTTTGTGATGCGCAGCCAGATGCGCAAGGCACTGGCTGCCACGCGACTAGATTCACTGAGAGGCACTGGCCTTGTTGCACCCTACTAGATCTTGTGACAACGGCCCTTGTCTTTGCTCGGTCCATGCGCCAAGGCACTCGTCTCCCTACACGGCAGTGTCTTGTGACATGGCGCTTAAGCTGCACGAGGCGCAGCCTTTCCAGCACTACAGAAGGCGCGAGGCGTCCTTCCACCTGCGCGATGCAGCCCCACGCGGCAAAGAGAACCAAATGGCCAATAATGAGCAAATCCCACTTCAACTATTAAAAGGATCTTCCAATCCCAAATCAAACCCGAAGGAAAAGAAAAAGCATAAAATCTACTAAAATAAATACTCTTTATTTTTGTAATAGCTAAGTTTCAGAAGTTGGAAAACGTCTTGAGTCCCACGTCTTAACACGTTTTGAAGACATAAGTTTAGAGATACGATTGTAAGGCTTTATTTCATATTTGAAGATAATTGTTGAATTGTTCTTCCTTATTTTGCATTATTCAACTGATTTCTTCTGATCATTGTTGTAAGGATTAATTTATGCTTTTTCTATGAATACTATTCATTTACTTATGACATTAGGATAAAACACAACTAGGTTATTAGGAACCATGCAAAATTAACACACATAAGTAAAATACTTGAAGCGTTGCCCAGGAGCTTATGCATATATTGTTTTCCTTCGTTTTAATTGTTTCTTAACGGTTGAAAACGTTGGAACTTGCCTTATTCTTACTTACCGGATCAAGGGGGTAGTGAATGGGAAAAGGGATTAACAATAGAGATTTGAGGCTATCAACCCTCATCTAATAGCTTGAACTTTTTCAGGTATAGCTAATCCGATATCAAGGGTAAAGGAGTTAGTCAAGTATACACCCTTATGCGGACCAAGTTGCGTGGTAATAATTATCTAAATAAGAGGACCAACCATTTAGGTGAAGTTAACACCGTGTTACATGCTAAGCATCGGAATAGATCTCTAGTATAACTTGTGGTGTAAGTCATAGGGGAACATTTACCTAGTTGATTTGCATTAATTTGGAATCCTTCACTTTCTCTCAATGATATTGTTTTTTACTTTTATAAATGCCCCCTCTTAGGATATAATTGACTTAAGCTTAAATACTAGCGTTCTTCTATATCCTTCCATATTTCCTGTAGGATTGGCCCCAACCTTAGCTGGGTTTCTATATTCTGACATCGGCCACGTTATATCTCATTATGAAGTGTAATTTGAGCAACATCGAGAGGCGAGTGCTGGATACAAGTAACCCGAGTTAACCCCTGGTCCTAACATAACACTGTCATTTTGAGTAAACATAGCTGAAGCTTTTAAATAATGGAATCATTTAAGAAAACTGATTTAATAATAAGTTCTTAGCAAGAAAAAAAATATTTGTACGTAAAGTGCGATAAAAGCCATCTACTAATGATGAGTGCTTGGGACAAACCCCAACTAATTCTATAGTCTGACTGAAAGAAATTGAACTGAAGTAAATCAAATATAATCCTCGAAAGAGGAGGACTCACCTCTGCTCTTTGCTGATATCACGGAAGTAAATCTACTAATGGCACTTCATCTAAGAACTGCTTGGGTACATCATAAAATGATGCGGCATAAAGGTATGCATCAGTACTTTGAATGTACTGGGCTAAGTGAGAGAAACCATACACAAGGAATGAAAATGCTGAACTGAAAATACTTGCAGCCCCAACTGAAACTGCTAAAACTGATTAACTGTAATAACTGAGATGGTCTAAATGACCCATCGGATGGTCAGCATTGTACTAAATGCGAGATACTAGGCGAAGTACTGTACTATGAAGTCAAAACTACTAGTCTGAGACTGAACTGAGCTGACTAGTGGAAGAGTCTACTTAACAGACATATAACCACGTGAGATAGCGTGGAGTCCGATGTATACGCCCCATCAGTAGGACCCAATATACCTTGCTAGGGCATAGAGGCATAAAGTGGGTGATCACAGTGCAGGCCATGTGAGGCCAATAAAATATAACCTCATGAGTAGCAACGTAGTTCTGGGAACCTGGAGTGCGCTAGAACCCCGAAGCGCACTCGGTGCTATGTCTACTCCACTAGATAGTCCTAGACTAACTACTAAGCTGATAGCTCAAAGGCGGGGCCAAAAGACTAAGTCGAAATACTTATGCAGAAGCCTCTTGAGAATCTTATCAGTTGGTTTTGTAACTAGGTTCATATTTACAGTCGAGTTTCTTATCTGGAAGTATCATGAACACCTAAAGAACTACTAAAATCTGATAATTGAGTCTAATATTCACAGTATAGGAGGCACTACTGACACTCGAGAATTTACGTATTCAAACTAATTGGCGGCATTTCGACTAACATCCAAGTATTTTAACATTTTGATTGAAACTGGCCCGGCATAAATCTAACTAAGATTTTATTTAAACTAACAATGAAACCCTAACACGGAAAGAATCAAGCAATTTCGATAAATAATTCAATTGCCAGAAAGGCTTTAGACTTCCTCCATTCACAAGCTAGGAGCTAAAATTCGCTACGGGGACAGAAACAACCTTGTCACAAATTGGTGGAAAAATATCTCAATTAACATAAATAACATTCCACGTGACTTAAATGAAGTCTGACATGTAATTTCTGCACATTCGAAACTTTCAGGGCTAGGGCAGTAAGAGAAGACATGAATTATTTTGGGACACAAATGAAGAACTATTCCCTTGTTGTTTGAATTCCCATAGCAGATAACAAGAATCCTTTGGAAAGAAAGCTTGAGATTTCTACAGGCGGTAGAGGCCCTAGTTCTTGCACGAGAGGAATGACACGGGTTCTACATTCGTTATTGAAAGTATAAGTGGGAAATGAGGGGGAGAGGCCATTTTAACCCATCTAAATTCTTGAAAATATGCTTAAAAT
Organism: Datura stramonium; assembly: GCA_018107945.1. Taxonomy (NCBI): domain Eukaryota; kingdom Viridiplantae; phylum Streptophyta; class Magnoliopsida; order Solanales; family Solanaceae; genus Datura; species Datura stramonium. The sequence goes on from JACEIK010002463.1 coordinate 185,090, forward strand.
GATGTAGTTTAGGGACTAAATAGGTGTTACATTAAAAAAATATCCCTAGAATAAATATTTGGAAAAGCGCGATAGGGGATCAGGTCTACTTTAACAAGTCATTGGTTGAGACCACGACTTGTTGGGACTAGTTATTAGTCCTATTATCTGGGTTCTAGGGTCAATTGGATTTGCAGAGCAGAGACACCACGACTATTTAGATGAACCAACGGTCATTGGATTTCCTCCTGTGTCCTTTGGGCGAGAAAATCTAAATGGCACGGCAGCAGGCAACACAACGACTCATCGGTGGACCCAGCGGGTCATTGTGTCCAGTCATTACCTTCACTGGGTGTTCTAAAAATCCTAACTTGACATAAAGAGTTAGTGACAACGACTCTTTTTATGGTACAAAGGATGACATACCTCATTGCCATGAGGAGGTTTAGGACTCTCAACCAACAACTCACACCACGAGTCGTTGTTTGACGATGACTCGCTGGTTGAATGTAAGTCCCAGGAAAAGGAGTTCTGAGCTGGGGAACCAACAAGTGACGGGACGAATCGTTGTTTCTCATAATGGGTCGTTCCTTGTCCCTTGGTTCACGAAGGACAAAGCGTGGTAATCATGACTGACACAACGAGTGGTGAATGACTTACAACTTGTTATTTCAGTCGTTTTGAGGCAAATTTTTTGATTTTCTTATGGATTTTTCTTGCAAGATGCAGTGCAGTCTAGAATTTTCTAGGTGTTACAATATCTCCCCCTTGGTATCATTTGTCCTCGAATGAAGGCAAAAACTCTTTGCAAAACTAGGAAAGAGTGCAATTCCTAGATTGAGACCATGAGCTGGTTTTACGAGAGTAATTGACTCCTAACTGACTTAATCATGCTAAGCAGGCTACAGTGCATCTGGAATGCACATACAAAATCTGAATAGAGCTGATGAGTATGAGACTTAACGAGTATCGAGGAGGGATTATAGTACCTGATCTTTAGGCCCCGGGCAGGAAGAAATACACGTCTGGAGTATCTAGCCACCGTATCTGCTTTGGCTTCCACACAACTCCTTTTTATATCTTGATTTCTCACAAGACTTTCACTGAAGCTACCTCTGCTGTTCCTCAACTTATGAACTTTGGCGGTCAAGAATGCAGGCCCCAGGACCTTTTCCTAAGAGAGACTATCTTTCACTCCCACGATGTCCAATAGCGCTGAAGTTGGATCAATGATTCACTTCTTCAATAGTAAACATGGAATACCCCCAAATTTTTACAGATACCCAGTTACGAGGGTAAGTCAGCTCATAAGATACCTTGCCGATTAAATGAGAATTCTATAGGGTCCATATCTCGGACTGAGATTTTCTTTCTTCAAAATCTCATAACCCCTTTCATGGATGAAATTTTCAGATAGACCTAGTCATCATTGCCAAACACCAATTCTCTTCTCCTCGTATCGGCGCCTGAATTTACGGCGGCTCACGGCTATTTTTAATCTTTCCACGATGAGCTGTACTTTTTACATAGTATCATAGGCCCGGAGTCTGGCTTGATTAGTATACTTCATCAACCTAAAACAATAACCCAATAGAAGATCTGCACTTCCTACCATACAATGCCTCAAGGGCTATCGGATACTAGAGTTATAGTTGTTGTTGAATGCAAATTCGATGAGAGGCGGAGTGATTACCCCAGCTGCCCTTGAAATCGATCGAGGCACACTCTCAACATATCTTATAGGGTCTGAATAGTCATAACTTGTCCATCTGTGTAGGTAAAAGCTATGTGGAGCTTGACTTGGTTACCAAATCCCTTGAAAGGACTTTCGAGTAAGAGGTGAGCAAGAGTACCTCTGCCTTTTGAGATGATGGATAATGGCACCCATGAAGTCTAACTTAACTCCTGGATATAAAGCCTAGCATAGTCATCACTGGATCTGGTTTTTTTAACTAGGAAATTTGCTAACTTAGTCATCAGTCTACTACCACCCAGATTGAATCATGTTCTTGCGAGTTTGAGGTATACGCGTAATAAAGTCCATATTTACTTCTTCCACTTCCTGGGCATGCTGATATCTGAGTCATACCTCCCGGTCTCTGGTGTTCTACTTTGACTTGCTGGCAGTTCGGAGCGCCCCGGCTACAAATTCCAGCAATATCTCTTTTCATGTCGTTCCACATTAGATATCCTGTAAATCATATTTATATTTAGTAGCGGCGGGAGTGAATGGAGTATCTCGAGCTTATTACCTCAGCTATTATATGATATCTCAACTCACCAACATCAGTACACACAACCTGCCCTGGTAATGGAGTACCCCATCTCCCCCTTGGGAGAAAGCTTCTATTTTTAAGTGAACACATCTTGAAGGCTCTTGTGATTGATGAAAACATCACGTGAGCCCTATATAGGTAGTGCCTCCATATTTTAAACACAAACACCACTTCTACCAACTCCAGGACATAAGTCGGATAGTTTCTTTCATGAATCTTAGTTGTCTGGAGGAATAAGCTATCACTTTACCATTGCATTAGAGCAATCGGGCCCAGTGCGGAAGTGTCACAATTAACAACTAATCCCTCTCTATTTCTTTCTAGTAAGGTCAAAATTGGAGCAGTAGTGAGTCGAGTCTTCAACTCCTAAAATCTTACACGCATCTGACCACTGAAATTTCATCTTTTTAGTCAACTTAGTCGGAGGAGATGCAATAGAGGAAAATCCTTCCCTGAAAACATTGGCAATAGTCGGTTAGACCCAAGAAAAGCTTGATTTTCGTTGGGGAAGTAGGTCTTGGCTAGTCTTTCACCACCACTATCTTCTGAGGATATACCCAAATACCCTCACCCAAGACCACGTGACCCAGGAGACTCACAGACATCACAAGAATTCACATTGTTGAACTTAGCGAACAACTAGTGGTCTATGAGTGTTTGTTAGTGCTATCCTCAAATGATTATACGTTCTTCCTCATTCAGAGCATACCAGAATATGATAAATAAATGAAATGACAAATGTCTAGATATGGCTTGAAAACCCTGTATATCAGGTCCATAAAAATTTCACCAGAGGCGCATTAATTCAATCGGAAGGACATAACCACGAATTTTAGTTAGCATGGCGAGTTATGAAAACTTTTTGGTATGTCATTCTCTGATATAAGTTGATGGTACCCCAACCTTAAGGTCTGCCTTGGAGAAACAACTCACTCCACGAAGCTGATCAGACAAGTCATCAATCTGGTAGTGGGTACTTGTTCTTAACTATGAGAAGCTTATTCAGCGCGGTAGTCGATACACATTCTAAGGGTCTTGGGCACTACATGGAGAGATGTTGACTGATGAAGCCTTTATCAAGGAGGTTTTTTAGTTTCTCCTTTAACTCCTTGACTCAGCTGAACCATTTGTAAGGAGGGATGGAGATGGGCTGGCAGGGTGTTTGGGAGGAGGGTCTGTCAAAGTTTATTTCCCGCTCAGGAGGAACTCAGAGAAGATCTTAGGAAACATGTGAAACTCGTGAGAACTAGAGGCGGCTAGATAGGCCAGGGTCTCGGAAAGCTGGAATCTTTACCAGAACTAGATGATAAATACCACCCTTTGGAAATAATCTTTTTGGCCTTAAGGTAGAAATAAACCGACCCTTAGGCGATGAACTACTACTACAAATCCTCCTAAGGCGTGGCTCATTGGGAACTTAAATGCGAAGACCCTAGTTCGCGAGTCGATTGAGGCATAGCAGAAATGTAACTTTAATCCCTTCAAGAATGAGGTCGAAACCATGTCTAACTCTACGAGATCACCTAGAATGACCACATTCAATATTGAGACTGGGTAGTTTCTATACACCCGGCTCTATTGACTCACCTACTAGGGTGGAGCAAAGAATAGTTAGAACTACGGCTGATATCAAACTTGACAACTACATAAGGAGTCACGAATTATAGTGCTCCTGGATATAGTAGGAGTATACACATCTAGATGGAAAAAATATAACATACCCGTGACCACATGGGGTGTGGGCTCTCTCAATACTGATGAGAGGACAAGCATAAAAGAGTTTTGGCGGTGTCGCATCCATACCTAAAGTGTTGTCCCTGCAGGCTGGTAGAAGCTGTGCTGAGTCATTTGCAAAATGATGATTATGATATCCCACATGCCGCTGTGAGTATTCTCTGAGCCAGCCGGCCTAGGCACATCCATACCAAAGCAACCTTCTCAACACTAGGCATTCTCTGGATTAACTCTTGCCGTTTAGGGCAAGTTGGGTAGCATTCTTGCAGTAGGCCTCTGGGGCTGTGAGCCAGATGCTCCACCCTCGATCTTTGCGAGGATCGGAAAGTAGAAGCTGGCTGAAGTGAATTAGCCGATGTCGCCCACCTTCGGAGGCATGAATGGCACCTAGTGCCATTGGAATCCGACTGACACAGTTAGGCTTATGCACATACGCAGCGGCATATTAACAGCCCCATTCAAAGAAACAACGAAAGTATATCTCGGTGTAAACACAACATCCAACCGACAAATTTGTATAGCTTCTGCAAAAGAAAATACCTAACCAACAACTTAAGTAAACAAGTAAGATACCTATGTTGTTTAGTTTTGGGGGGACTGAAAATCAGGCGACTATAACTATAGAATAGGTAGAAAGGCCACTACTAACATCTAAAAGCCCCATATGACCATCACATGAAATAAAACATATATGGGCCCCATACGACCAACAACAAAATGAACCCTTTGGAAATCTGTAATCAGTCATAGAATTGGAATAATGGTCGAGACAGGGCCCGACCTGCCACCAAACTATACAATCAAAGAAATCCTTCTAACTGTCTACACCCTAAAGGAAGGAGCTAATTATCTTTTACTTTGTGTTGCAAGCTAAAGGAAGGTCCCTAATCGCATCTATCCACACTGCGGACAAATGCGGCGCCGGGGATGGACATCAGTACAATATGTACCAAATATGTAAAAAAGTAAAGTAATAATTAACTAAAAGCTGGTAAAAGCGAAATAAGAAAGGAAGAAATGAATCCATGAATACCTTTACCATTTGGACTTCAACTAACAAGATTATCATTCTGAGCAGAACATAACCGGGCCTCCATAAGCGTGGAAGGTAAAAAAACACAGAATAACTTACCTGGACCCCATAAGCCCCACAAAAGTACAAACAATGTCCACTTCTACTATCGACTACTAATGATTTATAGCTATCTTTGTATCTCAAGATGGCCCTCACGGGCTTGATCGATAGAACTCACTATGGCCCATACGGCCTCAACCTAATGAAACTCGATACGTCCCTCACAGCCTCAATCTGATGAAACTCAATATGGCTCACGACCTGGTCTAATAATTCAATATGGCCCTGTGACCTGAGTATAATGGAGCTCAATATGGCTATTTACCTGGTCTAATCCAAACTCAATATGGAGCGACATCGACAACCCAGCAGTGAAAGAAAAACCTTCGTCAGCTGGGGATTGCTCTGACAGGGTTTACTATTTCTCATTCTCGTCTCAATACAATTCGCAAAAGCTGACCATAATAGGTTTACTCTAAGTACAGATACAAAAGTCTTATTAACTTTACAATGACATAACTTGCGAGAAAAAAACGCTTAAATACCTCGAGTGCGACTTTCGTTTAAGCTGGCGAGTCAAACTAGCGACTGGTGGCTCTATCAATTCGACCACGTCTTTGGGAGAATGAGAGCACAATTTCAATCATAAACTCGGCAAAATGATAACTTTCAATAAAAATAGTAACTACAATTCAACTCTAAATAATTCGGCAAAAAATACATTTTAAGAACTCGGATGGAAGAATACTCACCTAAGGCTCGTGGCCAATTAGGAATCAATTTGAAACAATTCTAACGACTTTTGCAATGGAGCTACACAGTTTCTTGAGTGAATTTACTGAGGAAATAACTCTAGTAATGCTTCCCATAGGCTAGAACTCGTTACTCGATGTTAATTTTAGTTGCCCAACATTTGGTAGCGTGTCGGACAAATTTATGATAATGTGTACTATTTACTTTAGCCGCGGAAATGTTTTCCAAATGATTCAAAGTGAGAGATGGGAGCTTATATATTCTAATGCGGTGGCCATGGGGTGTGCGGGCGCGCCCCTATCGTGATGCCTTAGGGGCGATGCGCCCTTGCTGCACCAGTAAGGCGTGCGGCGCGGCACCTAGTGTCTTGACCATAACTTCATCCACCCGCGTCCATTTTGTCGCACGCTCGTGTTCTCACCTTCCGAGCATTCTTCCAGAGGTTTCACATGCTAGAATTCTCAATGTACACGTGCATGCGACGATCGTACTACGGAGATTTATGGGGTGTAACACTCGGCCCTCTTTGCTGGCTGCGCCAGGCGGCTACTCACGCCAAACATCAGTAGCCATAATCGATTGTGATCCTTTCCTTGTTCTCCCACTCCAAGTCTTTTAGCTTTTCGGCCTCAATCTACTGAGCATATATGATGAAATTTGGAGAAGATTCATTGTCTTTGATAAGAATTTCACTCGTGCGCTCCTTGAGACCAAGTTTTATACTCCATTGACGAACCGACTATGCGAGCCTTAGCTCGATACCATCTCCGAAGCATATTTAGAAAACCGTGTGATCTCCAGTGCATACTCTTCCACCATCCTATTGCCCTATTATTTCAGATTCATAACTTCTGCCACCTTAACCTCCACACGAGGTCCCAAGGAAAGAATCTACCTAAGAAGGTTATAGTTAACTCCTCCCATTCCACCGGTCCTGCTCTCGCTGGTCTCCCCTCTTTTCACTGTTCGTACCAGATCTTGGGCTACCACTTTCAGCTAGTGGCGGTTATTTATTGCCCCACCAAGTGTACAGGTCGTACAAGTAAAATAGTGTCCTTTTAAGTGCGGATGTCGAACCCGTAGGGAGGCTGGGCAGTTCAGCTAACTATCAAGTTCAAGTGTGATATTAAATGCCGCAAGTGCGATTATAGAAGTTTTTGATAGAGTTTAATTTAGTCTAAATGTGCTCAAGCAAATACTTTCAGATTCATTAAGAGGAGAAACATAGAGTTGAAGCTGGGATAGTCATGTGATACTACGATTTGCAATGGTGTAAGTATGAAGCTATCCAATTGTCGTCTCACAAAATTAGAATTTCATGTTCATGACCTTTTGAGCCTCTAATCATGACAAACTAGCCTCACTACTACATTGTGAGCGAGGATGCTAATTCTAGTTTGTGGGCAATTAACTACGTGGACGTGTTTTATGGGGTTTATGCCATGGATTAGGGTGCTTTCATACCTCCAGCAGTTAACAAACCTTAGCTTCACAAATATACGTGAGTGGTGGAGTAGAAAATCTAAGCCGGTTTCTTTCTCTCTTCCTATTTTGCTCGACCAAGCAAGGTATTAGGTATATTTCTATCCTAACCACAAAATCTTATCAAGACATGAATTTTGCTTCCTACATTCTTATGTTCTTCCCTAGGTTGCTTTCTCAAGCATTTTCCTAAGTTTAGCATGTGTGTTTTCATGGTGATCAATCATTAAAAAAACCAATAATAAAGAATGCAGAAAAACAACAATCAATAGCAATTCCCAAAACAAATTCGTAAAAAACACAATCATAACTCCTTGGCTTCAACCTAGAGGAAGGTTCTACCCATTCAAGTTCGTAAAATTACAATAAAACATTGTTAAAGTATAACATACTTACAGAGGTGGTAGAGGAGAATATGAAATTGACGAACCTAGGTAGGTTCGCACTTCTCCTTCACTCCTAGGTAGATTGCAGAATAAAGTCGTGAAAAAATGATTTTAGGAGCTAAAGGGACCGATTTATAGTAAATGAGAAGTTTACAATATTATGCACGATCTGGAATGGCTCGATTAATCACAGAAGTGTATGTGGCGAATCGCCTCGACACGGAGGTATATGGATTACACTAGAAATCGCCTTAGGATGATAATAGGACGAGGCTTGCCGCGATGGCAGCGTAAACCTGCAGCTGCTCGTGCACCGCGATGGCATGCGTGACTGTGGCTGGCAGAGTCGCATGCTTACAGTGGCCCAGTGCGCGGAGCGCCTGACTACTTGCTGCCTTCCTCTCGCCTGGTATTGGCGTGGCACGGTGCTGGGCGCGGCACGCACAGCGTGGCACAGCACTGTGTGACGATACTATAAGGCATGCTTCTTTGCCGACTTTTATATTTTGTTCCCGACTCCATTCCTCTAGCCATAACTTATAAATTAGTTCCTCAAATTTATTTTAAACCTACAGAAAAGGACTAATCATGTTGGTTAGTATATATTCACATTTACATAAAATCACATGAAAATGTATATAAAAAAGGTAGATAAGCAAGACTAAATTGAGTTATAAAGTACCTTGGTCATGCAGTATGCCCAAGATCACAACCCCACACTTAAAGTCTTGTTCATCCTCGAACAAACCTTTTACATCTCATGCACTTGAAACCCACACATAGCTAATTTGATGCAAGACAATTCAAGCTATCACTACCATAGTATTTAAGATAGCAAGCTAAAAATAGAGCATGCGATTTAATCATTGAAATGTAATACAACTATGTTAGACTTCTAACCTCAGAATCGACTCTCAATCTTACTTAAACTCATCCAAATCAACTGATCAAGACATCAAACATGAATGTTATCTCTCATTAAGCATGTACTGGAGCAAGTTACCCATTTTTACTCACAAATTTTTTAAATCCCCCAAGAAGTATGGGTATATGAATAAAATTCCCGCTCGCTCTCTCAAAAGAACTCACATGCATCATGTAGTGACCTAAGCTTGCCCTTAGTGTTTTATCACTAATTTAAGGATGTATGAACGTGATCAAGTAGAACTTAATAGGTTGTAATTATGGGGCTAAGGGACGGGTAGGTACTATTATGACGATGTAGTAGCTGTAACCCAAGCGCTTTTAATAACTTCAACCTTCATTGAGGACATCTCTTCTCACATCACCCTCATTCTTTTCGTCTTAATTTTTTTCTTCTTGTTCCCATTTCTTTAAGCACACTCAGCTTAGTAGTAAGGAGTATTTAAGCAATTTTTTTCATTCATTTATTTTCTTACTCCTACTAATAATCAACCATTTTCACACAAGTGCACCTTTGTCTTTTTCTCAACTTTCACAACTCCTACTTTTCCTTCTTTTCACGCTTCTCTGCTCCTTCACTCTTTAGAATTTTTCACTTACGCTTAGGAGTTTTGGATCAAATTAAAGGCTAATGAAAGAAAGGATTCAACATATTGTAGCTATAAAAGAATAGACTTAAGGCTCAATGGGGATAACAAGATTAATATTCAAGGTAGGTAAAACGAAGGATAACATTCAGGTTCATTCAAAGGAATGTCTAAATCATCTCTTCATAATTCACATCATTCATTTCATTTTATATACTGGTGGGTTCTCGACCTCCGCCGTAGCAAGATATTAAAAACTTACACTCTTTATGCTCAATTCAAGACACATTCCATAGGACTCTATGTGCTTAGAATGTCACAAGTTAAAATTCAAGCTGATACATTGAGTCAAATTCAAGAGCCTAAGTGTCTCAAACAAGTTATACTTCTTACATGCTTCAACACTAACCACACTTTGTATCTTACAATCATGTATAGCACCTTGAAATATCAAGCCATCGGTAAGCTCTGGTTCAAAACCAAAACCTATTTAAGCTAATTTTTCCTCAGACAAGTCGTCATCCATCCATCGTCGGAAACAATCTCTAACTATGAATAAAAAACATATATACGGAACAAAGAAAACATTTTATTATTCTTGATTAAGACCCCATCGGGTGAGCCCAGAAAAGAAAAACAAACTGGAGTGATAAAGTCATGCTTGACTCACAAAAAAAAATTACAGTATTTCTCACAAGAATTACATTCACCAACAATCATTAAGCACAAAATTCTTAAAATTTCCAAAATTAAAAATTATGAAATTAAAAAAACAATAAACTTTAAAAAATGAAAATTAAAAAAGGATGAGAAATGCTCCTTGAGCCTCTGTACCTAGCTAACGACATGCTTTTCTTCAAGTTTCAGAGTGGGTGTTTGACCCCACACTTCTTCTCTTCATGCTTTTCAACCTCTTCCATAGTGCTGGAACTTCCCTCATCATTGCTTTGCAAAACACAAACACAATGAAAATAACAAAATCAACAACAAAAATGCAATTTGCCTGTGGCACCCTTGATTTCCCAAGCGGTGCCTTATTTGTGCGACACAGTGCTGAACTATCTTTGGACATCCCTCTTCCTGGGTTCACGTTCGAGAACCATCTCCTTTTCTTTTGATTTTAGAGGAAACAGCCTCCTGTTCCTCTCCTTCCTCCAACTTCTTCACACCTCCAGACCACCTATGGGACTGGGGCTGAACACTGTCATTACAGCCCAGCCCATGGACCTGTGAGATCCTCACCCTTACTCCATCCTCCGACCTTTACTAACCTGGCAAGGTTTCTGTAGTGTATACAGATGATTCCATTTCTTGAGTATGCTCGAAGAGTTCTTCTTCCATCCTGAGCCTCAGGCTTTTGGGTCCACTGCTCTCCAAGTCAATCACAGCTCCTCCGGTGGCAGAGATAGTCGTCCCAAGATTAAGGTACTGGTCTCAACATGAAAATCTAAGATAATAAAAAATCAGTATGTATAATAAGCACACTTTGATGGAAGGTGTCCTATTGTTTCCATAAATTTTAATATGACTTATCTGCATTTGTGACATCAACCTTGTTGGCCTCGGTTTTCCCAATCCCGGGGGTGTTAAATAAAGATGGTGCATTAGATTAACTGCTGCCCTAGATCACACAAGCTACGGCTAGCACCTCAGCTTTACCAATTTGTATGGGGAGGTAAAACTCCTGGGTCTTTGACTTCTTGAAATCTTGTCAATACCACATATTGCCTCTACGTCAGTGCTATGGACATCCACCAATCTGACTTTGTTGTATCATCGTCTTTCAAGTATTTAGCATACTTGGGCATTCCGCAAAACATAAGCCCTTGAAGAATTTATGTGAATTTCTTTGAAACTCTCAACGAACTTTTTGAAACATTCCTCCTCCTTGCTCTTTACGAATCTCTAAGGGATGGTGGTGGTGGTGCTGTGCTGGCTGCAATGAAGATTGTGCATTTGTTTCCCAGCACTTTGATTTTCTCCTTGTCGGTGGATGGTCCTGGTCTAGCCAACTCCGGTTGCACCTCCTTTCTTTTCTCTGTGGCTGCTCGGCTAATTGCTTGCCGCTTCTCGGTGATGGCATTGACTGCGGGGTTAGGATTTGTGTCGCTTGGTAGTCCCTCTGTGATCTCATGTTTGAATAACTACTATCACGACCCATTTGTTTTCAAGATTGCGGGTAGCCCATGACCCAGTTCTTCCGTGCGCTGCCATCCTCGCCTAATTTTATGCTAGCGAGTGCAGATTTTTCCATGATTTTACGCAATGTTTCCTCAATCTTTGCTTTGCTCAGCGGCCATCATTCTGCCTATTCTCGCGTCTTTATTTGTTGTTGAGGTTCTTGATAACTTTTCTTTTGGTTTCCACCCCAAGAAAAATTCAGATGGCCGCGATTTCTGTTGTAGTGTTTACATTACGATTGTTCATACGCACATTCCCAACAAAATTAGCGATTCCGGGTTAGCTCCACAAGATACTGCATTGTGTGCCCATTATTACCACAAATTTCCCACCAACTTGGAGCTTGCTGACCCATTAACACGGCCACATTGTTGGTTTCGCCTCAATTTATTAGCTGTCATCATCGTCTTTGAGCGAAGCTATTTGCCGCCAAGAAATTCATACCATCTACCTCTATCAACCACGATCTCTTTCTGCCCCTCTCGATGACTCTCTATGCCAGTCTGGATTTCCTTGCGAAATTCTGTTCAACAAAGTGTCTGACTCATCATAAGTCTTCTCTAAGGCACACAAATCTGAGTCTAGTAAAATTTTCGTGTGTAGGTCTCTAGGGCTTTCACCCACAAAGGTATGAGCTAGAACTTCATTCGAAATTCTTTGGTGATGGGGACAGCCTCCTCAATAATGGATTGAATCTTTCCCAAGCCAAATATAAATTCTCATTAGGCCTCTTGCTTGAAACTCAGGTATTTCACTTCTCAGCATGCAGTCTTTCTGAAGGAAAAAAATGATGAACACCCAAATCATTCCACGAAGTTATGGAGTTTGGTGGCTCGTCTCAACCCTTCTTTGCCTCTCCCAACAATGAAAATGGGAAGAGGAGTAAATCGGACATAATCCCGTGGACACGCCAGTGGGGACAAACGTGTCACTAATCTCAAGAAAGTTACGCTGAAGTCTTCAGCTGCCGGGGTCCTCATGTGCCATCCTAGTGAATTGACCACTAAGATGGCACCACTTCAATTCAAAGTTCACTTGGAGCTCAGTTCTGGATACTAGATTCATTAATTAAACGTGGGATTGCACTTGGCTTGGTATGGCTGCCATTGCTTCCGGTGAAAATTGTGTTTGTCCTGTGGATGGGTGTTGTTGTACCTTTTCACCAAAGTCTTTTTTTTTCAAGAGCTACTCTCGCAATGGTTTGGTTTAGGTTCAAGCAACGGTTCACAAGCTCTCTATTCTTAGCCAGCCCGACAAGACAACTGTCACACACGTAAGTCGGACTAAGACCAGAGTTTCTCAACACTTAAGGAAATTTAAAAATGACACAAAAACCAGAGATAATTAACAAGAGCTTTGCCGAGTTCTAGGCAACGGCGCAAAACTTGTTGTGCCCCGCAAGTGTACGGGTCGTACAAGTAATATAGTGGCCCTTTTTAAGAGCGGGATGTCGAACCCACAGGGTTTGGACCAATTCGGCTAACTATCAAGTTCAAGTGTGATATTAAATGCCGCAAGTGTTGATTATAGAAGTTCTCAATAGAGTTTAATTAAGTCTAAATGTAGTCCAACGAAATACCTACTGAATTCATTCAAGGAGAAACATAGATTTGAAGCCGGATAATCATGTACTACTACAATTTGCAACGTAGTAGTATGAAACTATCAGTGTCGTCTCACATAGTGGGAGTGCATGTTCATGGTCTTAAGCCTCTAAACACGACAAACTGGCCTCACTACTATATTGTGACGGGGATGCTAATTCTAGTTCGTGGGCATTAATTACGTTGTGGTTTATGGGGTTAGCCATGGATTAGGGTGCTTTTCGTACCTCCAACCGTTTAACCAAACTTAGCTTCACAGCTACTTCTGCGAGTTGTGGGTGACAAATCCAAGCCGGTGTCTTTCTATATTTACATTTTATCAACCAAGCAAGGTATTAGAATATTTCTATCCTAACCATAAATCTTATCAAAAGACAAGAACTTGCTTCCTACATTCTTATGTTCTTCCCTAGGTTTGCTTTCTCAAGCATTTGCCTAAGTTTAACGTGTATTGTTTCTGTGCAGTCTAATCAATAAAACCTACAACTTCAATAATCAGTTAAAGAAAAACAACAATCAACAACTTGAGTTATTACAGTCCAGTAAAAACACAATCGCCAACTCCTTGGCTTCAACCTAGAGGAAGGTTCTAGCCATTCAAGTTCATAAAATTACAATAAAAAATTATTAAAGAGCTACTTACAAGAAGTATGGTAGAGGAGATGATGAAATTGATGAACCCCTGGTGAAGTTATCCCACTTCTCCCTTCACTCCTAGGTGGTTTTTTATAATAATGTCGGCTGACAAAAATGATTTTAGAGCTAAGGGACCTATTTATAATCAAACCAAATTTACAATTATTTTCTCATTGATGGTTCCGTGTCCACCCCGGTATATGCAGGCACTGCCTCCGCGACATGAAAGGAAGCAACATGGATACACACTAGAAATCGCCTGCAGGATGACAATGGCGGGCTTGCCGCGATGGCCCGGTTTGACCACCTCGCCATGCAGTGCGATGGCATGCGTGACATGGCGAGTACGCGGGTCTCACGGCGTGGCAGCCCCATTTTGGCGCGCGGGATGCCTGCCTGCTTGCTGCCTCTCGTGCTGGCATTGGCGTGAGAGCAGTCTTTGGGCACTGGCTTCACTACCAGCGTGGCACACATTTGCCCCAGCGGCCAGCCTTTCAAGGCGTATGCCAGAGCTTTTTGTAATTTTCGCCGACTCCATTCCTCTACTTCACCAACTTATAAATTCTCAAATTCATTTAAAACCTACAAAAACAAGTACTAATCATGTTGGTTAGTATATATTCACATTTACATAAAATCACATGAAAATGTATATAAATAAGTATATAAATAGACCAAAATCTAGAACATAATGCTGTGCCAGGCATGCATTTATGCCCAAGATCAACAGCCTAAGCGGCACTCTTAAAGGGCAGCACACTATAATCCAGGGTGATCGTTTTAATCTCATCCGCTGAACTCTTGTGGGTCCTCTCCACATTCCGATGCATGGAAATTTGGAGGGTTCATCTTAGGGATGTCCCGAACTCAAGAAAGCCTGCCGGTCCATTTATTGTTGATTGGAACCACCTGCTGGGACACCAGTTTATAACTATCTATGCAGTGGTAGCGAATAGCTTCCACTGAACTCTACGGAGGACACTAGATTGTCTGAGGGGCTACTAGAGAGAGTGAGGTAGGGTAGGTCGGTGGGCATTACCGGCCTTTCTTAGTGACCATCTCGCGAGCATGATTCAATTTGAAATGAAATAGAGGCATGATTAGGAGTAGGTTAAGTTTCTTTGCTGATAAAGAGGATGAACAAAAAGGAGTTCTCGTAATAGCATCTTATAGCCTCCCTAGTCATAAGTGTGACCTTCACACCTATGAAAGGACTCTCAAGTCATCCTTTCAGACATACGAGGATACTCTAAACTTAGTGCTATGATACCAGGTGCTGCACCATATCTGCCCTTGGACCAGGCTTAACTGGTGCCAGTCCACAAGTAACACAAAGTCAACCTGATTCAACATACTTATTTTTGTGATTTGAGTAAACATAGTGGATGCTTTAAATAATGAAATCATTTAATAAAACTGATTTAATAATAAGTTCATACTTCTAAAAGAACAACAATACCGAACATCTAAAATTCTGTCTAAAGCCAATGATGATTCTTTAAGGACGACCCACAACCTCTAATGTACAGTAAAGATAAAATGGCTGAAGTAATCCAAATATCATTCCTCGAAAGATGAGGGACTCTCACACTAGTCTTTGCTGATATCACCGGAGTAAATCTACTAACGGCATTGCGTTTGAGAACCTCTGTTGTATCATAAAATGATACCGCATAAATGGGATGCGTCTAGTACATTGAATGTGTACTTAGTAAGTGAGAGAAATAATACACAAGGAATAAAAATCTTTGACGAAAAGACATGCAATGACCAAATAAAAATATGAAACTTAATAAGCTGTAATAAACCGAAATGGTCTAAATGACCCTATAAGATGGTCAAGGAAACTACTGTTGAGATATAAGCTAAGTGCTACACGGGCGAGTCTAAATGGACTAGTCGAGATTGGTGAGTTGACTAGTGGGAGAGTCTATAGCCGACATAACCCGTGCTGCAAGTGTGATCCCAAATCAACACCCATCAGCGGATCAGCCCTGCCTGCTGGATATGAAGCACAGTGGTGATGCAATTGGAGCCATGAGGCCAATAAAATACCTGTAACCTACGGTAGCAATATAGTTACAGTAACACAGGTGCAGTTTCGTCCTCAGTGTTCAAGTGCTCTCCCATTGGGTTAGTCCAGGTGACTACTAAGACGTGGCTCGTGGGGCCCAAGGCCCAAGTCTGAATACATCTGGGAATCATCCCTAAGAGTCTTATCCCGGACCGGGTTCACCAAGCAGGAAGGTATGCAGAGAACCACTTACCTGCAATCTTAGGAAAGTCTCCTCCAAAGATTTAGTAGAGGTTAGTTTGTGATTTTGATGTTATCTTTGGCATGGATTGGTTAGTAGATGTTAACCAGCTGTAGTTGCAGAAATTCGTGCGGTAGAGTTTCAATTTCTAGGTGAGCGAGTCCTGGGTTGAAGGCACGGTTCGTACTACCTGATCAGCTTTATTTCCTACATTAAGGCTGAAAGATGATTGCCAAGGTTGTATCTACCTGCTGCTAGTTGGTTAAGATTACCACGTTTGAGGTACCGACTATCAGTCGATCCTTATAGTGGCGAGCTACCTGAGGTCTTTCCGGATAAGTCTCACGAAATTAAAACCAGGCTGAGGTGACTTTGTGCTGACCTTCTTCCCATGCAGCCTATATCTATTCCTCCTTACAAAATGGCACCAACTAAGCTAAAAGAGTTGAAAGAAGCGATTGAAAGATCCTCCTAATGTGTTCATGTGGAGCTGTAAGTCCCTATAGGGTTACCATTTCTCTTTGTTTGAAAAGAAATATGGTTCTCTTTGTATGTGACATTCTGTTTAGTTAGTAGGATTTGTCAAGAACAAGGTTAAAATTAATAACAAGTATCCCCTCCGAGGGTATGCTAGTCTCTTTGACTAACTTTAGGTTGCTATTGCTTCTCAATGGTGATCTTGGGTCAGGTTATTACCCATTTCGAGTTAGAAGTGACATCTAGAAGATATCCTTCGGGACTCGGTATGGTTACTATGAGTTTTGTTATGTCTTTTTGGACTAACTAATGCTCTGCAGCTTTTATGGAAATTGATGAACAAGGTGTTCTAGCCATAATTTCGTTTCTCTGTAATCAATTATTAGATGACATTCTCATATATACTCTCGGAGTAAGAAGGAGCATGCCGCTCACTTGAGGTTGGTGTTCCAGACCCTCAAGGATGTCATTCATTTCTAAAATTCAGCAAGTGTAGATTTAGTGAACTCGGTAGCATGTTTGGGCCATATGGTGTCAAGAGAGAGTGTGTAGATGGCCTCAGCAGAAGTTAGAAGTTGTGAAGAATTTGCCTAGACCATTTAGCCACTGGATATCGGGAGCTTCTTGAAGTTGCAACTTTACAATAAGAGGTTTGTTGAAGGATTTTCATCCATTGCAGCTTCATTAAGTAAGTGAATTTGGAAAAGTGAAATTTGGTGAACAGATGCCAGTGAGAAGAGTTTTCAAGAGTTAGACTCAAGTTATTTGCTTCAATGACAGCCTCTGAGGTATAATGGATTTCTTAGTGTATTGCGATGCAGCTAAGGTGAGTCTTAGTTGTGTGATCGGCATGGTAAGTCATTGCATATGCCTCTAGGCAACTTAAGATACATGAGAATAATTACCAAATGCATAACCTAGAATTGGAAGCAGTGGTATTTTCATTGAAGATTTGGAGGCACTATTTGTATGGAGTGCATATGGATGTGTTCATGAACCATCAAGAGTCTTGAGTATGTGTTTACTCGAAGTACCTAAATTTGCGACAAGAGGAAGTGGTTAGATCTTCTTAAGGATTATGACATAAGTGTCCATTACATCAGGCAAGGTCAATGTAGTGGCAGATATATTATGAGACTTTCTATGGAGAGTATATCTAATGTAGAAGAGAAAAGGAAGAGTTGGTAAAGGATGTGCATCGACTTGCATGACTAGGAGTTTATCGTGTTTGATTCGATAGATGGTAGTGTCATTTGCAGAATGGTTCAAAATCCTCTTTAGTGACTGTGGTCAAGTCTAGACAAGATGAGGATTCGATCTTGATAAAGTTGAAGCATTTTAGAATCGGAAGTTAGAAGTCTTCTTCCAAGGAGGAGGTGTTGTACTTCAATGTCGGGGATCGTTTGTGTGTTCCGGATACGATAGCAGGAGATCGGCTTTGTTTCATGAGGCTCATGGTTCCCGATATCTATCCACCTAGGGTACACCAAGATGCGTATCTATGGAAAGTCTATGGGTGGAATCATATGAAGAAGGACATAGCAAAGTTTGTGGTTATGTCACGAATTGCCAAATGGAGCATCAAAGGCCGAGAGGTATGCTTCAGCATCGGTATCCCCACTTGGAAGTGGGAAGAATCAACATGATTTCATTAGAGGGTTTCCTCATACATGTCTTGATGTGGCTCTATTTGGGTGGTTGTGGATAAGTTGACTAAAGCAACTCATTTTCTATTGGTCAAAACTATCAACTCCGTGGAGTATTATGCCAAATTATATATTTGGAGTTTAACTAGATTGCATGGAATTCCCTTGTCCATCATTTAGTGAGTACTCGGTTCACTTCGCAATTTTGGAATTCATTTCAGAAGGGACTTAGTACTCAAGTCAAACTTAGCACAACTTTTACCTGCAAACGGATGATTAGGTGAGTAGACCATTCGAGACTCATAAGTATATGTTGAGAGCATGTGTTATTGACTTCAAGGCGGTTAGGGATGATCACTTACCTCTTGCAAGTACGCATAAAACAACAGCTACTATTCTAGCATTTAGATGGCTCTGTTTGAGGCTCTTTATGGGCAGGCTGAAGATACGCCTATTGATTGGTTTTGCAGAGTATCTGAAGCTATGTTGATAGGAAGTGAGTCAATTCATGAGGCTTTGTCGAAAGTTCAACTTATAAGGAAAGGAGTGAAGGACTCAAGTCATCAAAAGTCCAATGCGGATGTGAGGAGGAGAGAGAGAACTTGGGAATTTAAAGTTGATGATAGGGTGTTGTGAAGGTATCTCCATGAAGGGTGATGAGGATCGAAAAGAAAGGAAGCAGATTGCTATATGTTGGCCTTAGGATTTTAAGGCAGCGTTGGCAAGATGGCCTATGAGTTGGAGTTATGCAGCATATCCACTTTTCCATGTATTTCTTCTGAAGATGTACATCGGTTACTTGACTTTAGTTGTTCGATGGATAGAATGAGTGTGAAGGATATCCTTAGCTCTGAAGAGTTCTATTTGAAATTCTATATCGTTAGGTTCGGAAGTTGAGGAACAAAAGAAGTAGCTTCACTAAAAAGGTTCCGGTGGAGAAATCCGCTTGTGAGGGAGCTACGTGGGATGTCGAAGAGAGATATGATGGATAAATACCCGTATATTTTTCCTTCCGACTCAATTCCAGCTTGAGGTACTAATTTCCTCCTTAGTACTCTATTTAGCTTCATGTCTAGTTCATGTCTCTCGATTTCTTGTAAGTCAATTCATGTACATATAATTCATGAATTTAGTTGATGTGTGTTTGATGCGGAGTGAGTCACTCCATTAGTTTTAGCTCCAGATGAGTCAATGGCCAGGATGTCAGTTCCTTTCCCCAGTTATTCAGTATATTTATGTACATTCAAGGATGAATGTTCCCAAGGGGGAGATATTGTAATACCCCAGAGGTTCCCTAAGAGTAGTTCGGGATTTTAAAAGTGCTTATTGGAGAAACCTGCATTTTGTCTTAATATGATCTATAGATGAGTCGTATGAGGATTGTATAACTCATAGGAAGACCTGGAGTAAGGTTCAGCAGTTGGCCTTTGAAACCATGAGTCGTGGCTTGTAGGTACGACTCATGATATGGAGATGTATCAAGAACTAGGAACTTTTTGGTGTTGATTGTATGAGTGGGGTATGACTCCAAAGTTGGGTTATAGGTCATAGTAGGATTCATGGAATTTATCAGTGAGTGGCGTTTTGGGACTTGGTCAGTACGGAAGGATATCATGAGTCGTTGGTCGATTGTACGACTCATGGTACTGGTCATAGTAGTTGGTAGTTCATTTTTTCCTGTGATTTTATTAAGGGATATTTTCATATTTCTAAAATCCTAAGCCCTAAACTACGTCGTTTCAAGCTCATTTAGGTAGGTTTTAGAGAGTTTAGCCTGTTACAACCTGTTCCACCCCATGCATGCAAGACTAGGGAATTCCTAAGGAGATCAAGCCTACAATTCTTCATGTTCTTCTCTAATTTTTTGAGCATTTAAGGAAGAGTTTAGAATTAGATTACCAGGTATGTAGAGCCATTAATGAGAGATTCCATTCACTCTCATTTTAATTTCTCCTTAACTTTATGAATTGAAGTGTAAAGTCAATTTATGATCTTATGAGGTTTTAATCTAATTTCTTGAAATTCTCTATGATTCGATTATAGGTTAAATTCGTTCATGTTTAAAATGATATTTTAATATTCATGGGAATATTTTATAATTCTTTGGAATTACAATTCATGATTCTAGTTTTGAAAATATTATGCCCAATTATGAAAGGTTTCATGAAGAAGGTAGATTATGATTTATGTTTTCCAAGCATTATGGAATGTTTAGCATAAAAAGAATATTTATGAATTCTTTTGTATAGGTTTAAATTTTCATGCAAATCATACTAAATATCCAAGCTGAAGAAAATACAATATTGAGCTCAGGAGTTTTAATGACAAATGAGTGATGGTGGGCAGCCACATGGTTTTGAGTCTAGACTCCCACTTTTCGGCTGTATATTGGCCAAGGTTCTCATATTCCGAATTTCGGACTATGTGTACGTTATATGATCGGCTTTGTTAAAAAACGATCATTCAGCTTCATTGAAAAGCTGATGAAAAGCATATGCATGTATTGGGAAGTAGTGTCTAGCACTGATTAGTCTAGGGGTCCAAGAAAGCCCTGGGCCTTAAAACTAGGTGCTAATGTAGGGTTATTGAGTTCATTATGACCTCCTTTGTGAGCTTTCCCTTGCCCCCAAAGGGGCCTTCAGCTTGATATCGATATCATGGTAGCGCCCTTAGCCCTAGAAAGGCTTTAGATGGATCTGCCCACTTAAATGTAATAGTTTAACAATCATAAGCTCTATCGTGGTTATGTCGGCTATATGAAGAGTATCCCATTGTTCCTCATGATTTCGATCATGCATGTTCATCGATTATGATATTATACTTTCATCAGAGTTTTGACCCAATGTTCGGTTTATCAATTTTACTTATGATCATCAGTTTCAGCTTTAGGTCATTCAGTTCAACTATGATTCAATTATGTTTATTCATGTTTTCAAATATCGGCATGTAGTCACGGCTCTCACAATCTTATTATGATATGATTTATGTTATGCATGTTTTCAGTTTTGCCACTTAGCTTGTTTTACTTACGTTTAATACTCGGTACATTCATAGTACAGCTGCATACTATATGTTCAGGCTCAGACGTTCATGTTTAGTCTCACAGCTTGCCGATTTTGAGAGTCCAATCTTGAGACGACTTGGCCTGTTGGTCCTCATCCTGGGAAGAACGTATTCAATAGTTTAGTTGTTGTCATTTTGATTTCAGTTTCAATGAGCTAGTTGGGGTTGTTGTCTCATCATCTCGCTAGTGTATTAGAGGCTTTTCAGACATAGTTTGTACATTCGGCTTGAGTCGGTGTTTGAGATATACATTTTTAAATATTTTAATAAAGACTTCCGCTATTTAAGAATTCAATTTTTCCTTTGATTATATAAAGTTAGTTATCATGTTCTGCCATGGATCGACTTAGAGTCATTTATGGTTCTAGTTTCCGTGTCCAGATTTAGGCTTATGATTGGGTCATGATAGAATTGGAGCTCTGCTTCCCTACCTTTACCTCGACCTACGGATGTCTAAGGGCCCACCCATGGGGGACAAACATTGGAAACCCTTTGCTGACCCCCGAGGGATGATTTGTACTACCCTTGCATTTATTCTAGCAATTGCAGCATCAAATTCCATAGAATCCAACATCGATAACACACACATCCTGCCTGAGGCATGGGCTGATGTGTCTTCTACACTTCTTAGGACAAGGTGGTAAAGGTGGCTACATCTAGCTTGAACATAGGACAAGGTGGTAAGGTGGCTACATCTAGGCAGGAACATCTTGTCACGACCCAAACGTAGACCGGATCGTAACAAGGGACAAGGAGCTTGGAAAGACTCCAAGTAAACTCATGGCATGAACATATATCTAACTCAATCAATAAAATAGAAGAATCAACAAGATAATCATAGTGAAGTCTAAACCAAAACATAACATCAGAATACACAATCTGAAGCTGAATACATCATTTTTCTGAAAATCCTCTAAACATGACGAGTTGATGGGACAAGACCCCAACTAACACAACAAGATGAAACTAAAAATACATGAAGAAAATCTGAAAGTCTAGTCCTCGGGAGATTATGACTCACCAACAACTTCTGATGCTATCTCGGAAGACTAACTATGAGCGGAGTTGAACCTGAGAGGCGCGTCTTGTATCATGAAACGATACAACATAGGTATGCGATCGATGCGTGGAATGTACCGAGTATGCAAGCTTGGAAACACAGCAAGTAAGTAAAATCATTTAAAGACAATGCATAATGTAAACATAAACGTTAAGAATATGAGAGTAGGGCTTGCTGTGCATTCTTTTGAAATCCTTATCTCATCATAACATAACATACATCATAACTGAATCGATTAACTCAAAGCTGAAATATGATAGCAATGAGTAAAGCTTGAACATTGAGTCAAGCCTTCTTTAGAACATATATAGATATAGAAATCTCATGAATGATAAACATGCATAATTGAAATCATGAGGAACAATGAGGAACTCATCTTTTAACCCAACATACCATGATAGAGCTTACATGGTCCCAACAATCACCTCAAGTTGGTAGAGTGTCAAAGCCTTGCAGGGCTAGGGACAATACCATGTTATCGATATCAAGCTCATGGGTCAATAGGGCGGGGATACCTCACAAGGGAGGTCCCGAAGTAATATATATAAGTATAAACCTATGTTGGCGCGTAGTTATGAGTCGTAGGGTAATCGACCCTTAGCCTACTCGGTACTAGACAGTACTTTCAAAATATGCATATACTCTACATTGTTCTTCAACAAAGCTCAACATTGTCTATTGGTAGCTCAATCATCAAATACATCTCAAAATATGAAATCATACATACGAGAAGCTTTTGCTTTCAAACCGTACCACAAGCTGCAAGACAATTGAGAGTATTCGCTCCAATCTATACTCATACATTGAACATGTGGTCATTGCCCAGCTTTATCATACTTGGAAATACTCAATTCATGTCGAAAATATGATAATAAATATGGGTAGCTTGAAAACATGCTTCTCATAATAATATCTCATCATCATCATGCATTCATCACAAATCTCATCTTTCATGAACTTTTCATCAATGGGTTCTTCTAATTCATTAAACTAGAAACATGATTTTTGATTGAAAATAATATAAAACCTGTCCATGCTTCATAATTGAGTAGTAAGACATATTTAAATCATACCCGTAGAGAATTAGGAAATTCATGCATTAAGGTTAAAACCAAGATTAGACATAGAAATCTCATGATTTAGAGATGGATTGGGCATGAGTCAAAGATGCCATTCGTAACCTATACCTTTTGTAAATTTGGATTCTTACACTTCTTTATTAGCCCAAGAAGAAATTGAAGAGAAATTGAGAACACTAAGCATTCTTGCCCTTTCTCACCTTCTACCTTGCATTGCTCAAGCATGAATAAGACCTAACATGAACTTAACCCTTTAAAAGTCATCACACATAACTCAAAATATTATTTAGTTTGACCTTAGGATCTTGGAAATAAATATCATTACTAAATTCAAAAAATAACTGGAAAATGGTCAACGAGGGGACCTAATGACTCGTCTTCAAAGGACACAACACGTGGAGTCGTTCGTGAGGTTCACTGCTTCTCAAGTGTTCATGGCTCATAACGGAAGACACCATGACTCGTTACCGATGACCACGACTCGTGATCACACTCTCCACGTGTCACACTGCCCATCATTACTCAATAAAATTATTCCCTGCTTGGCTGACTCACCCCACGAATCGTGGGGACTGACCATAACCGTGGGGTCACTCCTATTAAGTTCACTATCTCTATTCTCCTATTTACTCGAAACCTGCATTACCCCATGGTTGACCTAGCGACTCGTGGGGCCTAAACATAGTCGTGGTCACGCCCGTGAGATCCTATTTCCAAACTGCAAGCTCATCACCTGGGCCTCCCACGAGTGACATCACGACTCGTGGAGGCTGCTCTCATGGGTCTCCTCACGACTTATTCTGTGCTGATGCCATATTTTAGGTTTGCTCCATTTCAACTCCGGAGTCCTGATCTTTGGCTTCGGGGGTATAACAATATCTCCCCCTTGGGAACATTCATCCTCGAATGTTTGAAAACATACAGAAAAGCAGAGAAACACAATCATCATATTCAAATGCTGATCACTTAGCCCGAAACTAACGAAATGACTAACTTCGATTCAAACTACATTCTTTGAACTAAATTCACGAATCATCCATACATCCATATACATTTAAGAAACTTGGGAACATATTTGAACATAGAAAACTAAATGAGTACTTCAGAGAGAAAAACTGATACCTCAAGCTGAAACTTAGCGGTAGAGAATAAATGTGTGGGTATCTAGCCATCATATTTGCTTGACTTCCGGCAACTCCTTCAAAATGTTGATTCATACATAACACATTGACTGAAGCTACTATTACACCCCGTAAAATTCCCAACACATAGATGGCCTATTCGCATGTTGGTTAAGAGTTTTAGAATGCCATACATGCTAGAAAAGAGGCCGAAAAAAGATCGGACAAGCGCCAAGTCGGCGCGTGCAAGGAAAAATGCGACTTGTAAATGCATTCGGGAATGTGACTTATAACTCACATTCCAGGAATGCGACTTATAATTGCATTCCCTGAATGCGACTTATAAGTCCCAATTATATATATACCCCAACTTCGAGTTAAGTCATTTTAAATCAAATAATTTCGGAAAGTTGCGACCCAGAAGCCTACATGAATAGCTTTGAACCATCAAAGTCCTACAAATGAAGAAAGAACAGAGCATACGAAGGATTTTGATAAATTATCGCTCGATTACGCCGTACAAGCGTAGTCCAGAATTCAAATTAACCTCAGGTACCAGGTATTTAGCAGCATGGAGCATTCCTATCGATTTAGTTTCGCGGGAATTCGGCGACAAGCCGTCAGCTTACCGAGCTAAGGTAAGATGGGATTGCTCCCAATTAGTGTCAGTGTGCTCCTAGCCTTAAAGTGAATACTTCTCCCTTCTGGACTTTCAAAGAAAGAGCAAGTTTTGACCGTCTTTTCGATAAGCCTAAGTTTAGGCTATGAAATATATCGAAAGTAGCGTTGTCTTTCAGAATAATGACAATCAATTATATGCCAAGTTCTCTCCCTTCTGGACTTTCGAGAAATAGCAAGTTTTTGACCGTCTTTCGATAAGCCTAAGTTTAGGCTATAAATATATCGAAAGTGACGTTGTCTTTCAGAATAATGACCGTCAATTATATGCCAAGTTCTCTAGATATGAATATGTTGCATCAATCAAGAAGAGACGATGTAGTAACAAACACCCTTAGTCATAAATCTATTAGGAGTTTGGTGTACTTGTTTCCGAATAGCGGGAATTAGCCAGAGAAATACACCAATTAGTCAATTTAGCCGTTCATGTAATAGAAATGAAGGACAACAGAGCGGTAATTCAGAACACCGCAGTGTTATCATTAGTTGAAGAGGTAAAAGAACGGCAGTATAAGAATCCTGACCTGGTCAGC